>VXAZ01004428.1:370835-444470 GCA_013399875.1 Gymnorhina tibicen | reverse complement strand
GGGAAGGGGAAGGGGAAGGGGAAGGGGAAGGGGAAGGGGAAGGGAAGAAATGTGTGTCCAAGCTCTCCTGTCCATTCTGTCCCCTGTGGAGACTCTCCAGACAAATCACAAAAGCACAGGAGGTCAGAGCTATTTCCAGTTATTATAGTGTTAATTTAGAGCCATCAATAACTCAGAGAAATGCTTCCTGAATGAATCCATTTAAAGCACACACGGTCTGAAAAGATGAGATCCCCATTATAGGAAATGCATGCAGCAATAACAAACCCTCTCAAATCGTCTTTTAAACAAACAAGTATTTTGAGAAGACTCTTTGGGCACATGTTGCAAACAACAGCAAATAACCTTTGTGGTTCACACTGAACCATTATATTCTGTTACCTGTCTTTCAGAAAAGTATGAAGTGCAGCTGAGCTGAGGCTACATCACAGCAATCTCAGTGAGCAAGAATTCAAATTTCAAAGGAGATGCAAGCAAACAAAAATATCATCAAAAGATATAAGTTCACAAATAAGAAGAAAATAAGCAAGTGATAATGTGTTCTCTGCTGAAGAACAGATTTTAGGTCACATAAAATGAAGGAAAGGTGGAAGATTCTGGTGGCAAAATGATTCTTCTCATAGGACAAAAAAGATCAATAAGAAGTGTTTAAACCAGGGCAATTCATAATTGATCCAAGAGAATATTTTTCAAAAACCCTTAATATTCAGGATCCCACTTGGGTACTCAAAACTTATATAATTGCATGATGTTACCATTTTGGCATTCTTCTTCCCTCAAATGGAAAAGATTTACTCCATTCAGCAACACCGAAAGAATGAAAAATAGACAATATGGAAAAAAATCACAAAATTTGTCACCACAGAAGCATGAAATCTTTCAGATATTTGGTATGATATAGGGAAGGATGTTAATTATTCAGTAGCTAAGGGGTAATCTCAGGCTTGTGTTGGCTACAAGTTTGGCAGCAGATGCAGTTGCCATCCAGTTCTTGTGTTTAATCTTTATGAAAACAGAGCTGGAATGGAAATTGATGCAGAGAGCTGGATTAGGGGAAAGGTCAAGGTCTGTTTTCTGGCTGGGTTTTGTGATGGTGTGTCTCACTACTGAATGGGAGAAAAAATATAATTTTGACCCTTCCTCCAAGTTTCATTCGGAGCTCAATTAATTTTATGGGTTTTATTTCTAGTCTGTGGGTTGCTTCACAAGGGGAAGGTATTGTATCAATCTCTGTGTGATGGTACTCAAAAATCAACCCTTAAAGACTTAAGGGTTATATCTTTTTCTGACTTTACTCCTGATTTAGAAGATCCACATTTAAATTCCACAACTGCTCTCTCAAGACTTAAGAGATTCATGGAATCCCAGAAAGGTTTGGGTTGGGAGGGACCTTAAAGCCCATCCAGTCCCACCCCATGCCATGGGCAGGGACACCTCCCACTGTCCCAGGCTGCTCCAAGCCCCAGTGTCCAGCCTGGCCTTGGGCACTGCCAGGGATCCAGGGGCAGCCACAGCTGCTCTGGGCACCCTGTGCCAGGGCCTGCCCACCCTCCCCGGGAACAATTCCTTCCCAATATCCCATCCAGCCCTGCCCTCTGGCACTGGGAAGCCATTCCCTGGGTCCTGTCATTGCAAGGAAATGCTCCTAAGTATTTATTATACATCAATGAATCTTTGTGAAAATTTATGGTGTATTTTTGACTTTTTATTAGAAAAATTTGGTCATTATATGTAAATGGGTTATTCAGTGGCCAGTGAAGTCCCTGAAGTCAGTGAAGATAGTAATGCATAGAATCAGCTTTAGTTTTTGGGGTTTTTTTGCCTAGGTGTTTTGGATCACATTAGTTGAGTCTGCTCTCTGTTCTATTACAGTTGTTCTTTCCAAGGTGAAATTTCATTGCCACCAGAGTAGAAACTTATAAAATGTGGATAAAATTTTTGGGTTTTGCCCCATCCCTTGCTATGTTAGATTGTTGGTTTGTTTGGCTTTTCTATTCAGCATCACATGTTTATGAACAAGATCATCTTTGATACCCAAAGATGAGACACTTTACAGCACAAAAAGCATCTCGATCCAGACAAGGCTGTCCACTCATTGGAGCAGACATTAGAATATTCCCTCACACTCTCAGTTTTCAGCACAAGGTGAACGCAGTCTGTCACTCAAAGCCTCGTATCATTTGTCTCCAGCAGCACTAAAAAGAGATTTCCCATTAGACTCCAGGATGCTGCCTGGCACATACAAATCTATTTCCTTTTTTTTTTAAGCTTAAACAAAAAATCCTTTACATTTTCATTATTGGAAGATTAGGACATTCAGGATTTTTTTTTCGTGGATTTCTTCTGCCTTAAAACAAGCTCATATTTTGCTGGCACATCAATCAATTATATAAGAAAATATAAAGGTTAAAATTATCAAATTTATATAAAGACTGAGAAGATGAAAGCTGAAAAATGTAAATTCAAAGCCATTTAAGCTCAGTGACATCAGTTGACTCTAAGTTATGCTTTTCAGCCATAACTTACATATAACCTGCATCATACATATATATAATATATATATCTCCAGTGATCTTCATCACTCCTCTCAGTTTTCCTGCTCCTAAATAAGAAAGATTTAGTTCCTTTAAAAAAACTTAGTAAATCTTTCCAGAAATAAGCAAGTGGTTAGTGTTTCATCATCTGTTTCAAAGAGAAATACTGTTATGAAAAAATATCCCTTTCAATTTAAGTATTTCTTAATTTCTTCCTCCAAACAGCATTTTTCAGTGGTTTTGTGCAGTGTTTTTGCATTAAATAGTTTATTCTGTGGTAAGTGATGCAGTGCAGGCCGCCCCAAGGCAGGGATGGTTTTCCCCTCACCATTTTCTCTCTCGTTTTCCATCCTCAAGTTCTGTTGAAAGTCAACCAAGCCACTCTCCGTTTTTAAAGGTTTGGATACAGAACTGAAACTTCCATTATTTTCCCACCTGTAGCAATGCTCGCTCGGGGAAGCTAAGTTAGAGCTGCAGAAAAATAGGTTCATTAAATGCTATTTGCACAATAATGCACCGTGAAGAACTTATTATTTTATATTTAAATTACTGTAAATTAGAGAAGAAACAGGATTAAAATATTCAGAACAGCTGCCTGAGATGGTTCCAGCTCTGCACTGAGGATGACAAGAGGAGGTGTTTGAGCTGTGCTGTGGTGCTTCGGAGCTGGGAGGAAGCTCTGTGTGATGCCAGTACCATCTTCAGGCAAGTCAGGGCATAACAGAGGAATTTCTCAAAACTAAAAGCCAAAGCATAAATCAGCCTGAAAATCATTCATTTCACCTAGTTCAGGTGTTACCCTTTGTTACAGTAAAAAATGTTGCATTTTGCCTACTCTTGAACTCACTCTTGCACAGCAGCAACAGATTTTTAAATACATGCACAGTTGGGTAACCCTAATTTTTTTTTAAAATGGGGGATTAATTTTCTTTTTTCAAGTACAGAATGAATGCAGACAGACTGAGGGGACAGAGCTGAACATTGCTCATCAGTGCTATAACATATTAATTTAAAATACCTTAAAATTTAACATTTACCTCGTTGAGCACTGAAATCCTTTGCTGCAGGATGTACAGCAGCTAATAATTTATTTGAATTTCAAGGTGACTCTGAATTGTGGAGAAGAAATCCATCACGAGCTGTGAAAATAAAACCACACCTGGCTGAGGAGACCCCGTCAGTGCAAATTGTTGAGAGAGAACGTTTCAGCTCTTTTTTACTCTTTTTTTATTATCCTCTTTCCTAAACAACCAGTTGGAACTGGGATAGTTGAGCAATTAAAATAAATGGGGCTTTGACCTGAGCCAGCACCGTGTGGGAGTGCTGCTGATAACCAGATTTTTGGAAAGCATTTGGGTAAAATGGTGATTTGTGCATTTTTAGAAGGATAATTGGACAACACTCTAACATTGGAAAACTATGCTACATAATTTTCCTGAGGACACACTAGGTTTAATTCCGTCAATTCAAACACCTCGGGTCAATTGCAGAATCAATTTTGTTTTCATGCTCCCTGTGAGGAAAGGCTTTTTCTACTTAAGGCTTTTTTAATTTCTTAATACTCTGTTGTGCCTTGTCTTAGCAACTTTCTCAAGTTTCAGTAAAACCAGTGTTTAAATGCTGCTTTGAGAAACAGTCTGACCTTGCCAATCACTTTTTTTGCTGTTGGATAGTGTTGGTACCTTCCAACTTCTACTTATGGCTTGTCTTTGAAATGTTCAGGGGGAGGGTTACTTCAAATTTTTGTCCTCCGCCCCTCGAATTCAATATTTACTATCAATGTGCTGTGTGCTTTAGGACATTTAGCACTCTGTATGGAATAGATTAATTTTTAATTTTTTTTTTAAGATTAACAGTAAGAAAGGTGGCACATAAAACATATTCGATCTTCTATGGCCAAGGCTTTATTCTAATTAAGAATTACAGGCATGATGGCTGTTGTTGCTGGATAAAACTGCACTGTCATTCCCAGGAGATTTAGGGAAGCTTTTCAGCAGTTGGATCTTGAAGTTTTATTTTCTTTTTCAGAAAGGGAAAACTCATTTGAGGCTTTCAGGCTTCAGCGATTTTGAAATTAAGCTGCTATAGAGAACTATCACAGCACTTCTTATCCATGTGGAAGCCCAGGCCAGATGATCCAAGCTGGAATTGAGGTCTCATTTCTCAGTTGCTGGTGTGTGGATTGATATGTCAGAGAGAAGCTGTAGCGTCAATACGAACTGCCTTTGTAAAAGCATTTGCCAGCCCTTCCCACTGCCCGCTGCAGAGCCCTGATTCATTCCTCCTGCACACCTGAGAACTCCTGGGCTCTGAAGCAACTCCACGCAAGCAGACTTGGAGCTTCTTAAAAGTTTGAGGGAGCCCGACCTCTGCTAAGGGAATATTTTGCTTCTGTTGGCCCCCTGAGCTCTGTGTGTGAGCTCTGGCGAGGAAGAGGAGGCAGTGTGCTGTCGGTGCGATCCTTTCCCCGCCAGTGGTTTCGGCAGCCTGCTAACCTGCTCTCCCTCCGGCGCTGCCTCTCCCGCAGCAGCAATTGCGTGCGCCTTTGCCAGGCCTCAGCCCTCAGTTTAGGCCTGCGCCGAAACAACGCAAATTGCAGAGGGCAACTGGCAAGGAAGCCGTGTCTTCGACTGGCTTAGAGGGGGATGAGGATGGGGAAGGGTCTGGAGGGGAAGCTGAATGAGGAATGGTTGAGGGCACTTGATCTGTTCGGATGGAGAAGGGGAGACTGAGAGGAGAGCTCAGCGGGGGCTGCAGCTTCCTTGTGAGGGGGGGAGGAGGGGCAGGCACTGAGCTCTGCTGTGGGCCGGGGACAGCACCCAGGGAGCGGCTGGAGCGGGGCCAGGGCAGGGTTAGGGTGGAGATCAGGGAAAGGTTCTGCTTCCCCCAGAGGGTGCTGGGCACTGCCCGGGCTCCCCAGGGAACGGTCCCGGCCCCAAGGCTGCCAGAGCTCCAGGAGCATTTGGGCAGCGCTGCCAGGGATGGACAGGGTGGGGTTGGTGGGGGGTCTGTGCAGGGACAGGGGCTGGGTCAGGGATCCTGGTGAGTCCTTCCAGGTTATTCTTATATCCAACTCACGTTATTCTGTGAGTCTGTAAAATGCTGCAGGAAGATGCTGAAAACAAGGCCTATGTAGTTTCATTGGATCTAGGCTGGACTTTGAGATTTTCATCCATTACACTCACTCAAATTTGAAATTCACTTCAAACTCAGAATGAATCTGGCTAACCTGTGCCAACTGTGTCCTGGACACCAGCTTTTGATACCATGTGCTTGATTCTGCTCTGTGCTAACAAGTGTGTCTTGTCCTCCTTTCTGGATAGGCACAGATGTGTGTTGAGCAGTTTGGGGCCAGGCTCCCCAGGTATTTGTCTGGGCACTGCCATGTGTGGATTGTGCCACTCCCTGCTCTGCTGGAAGAGAGGGAAAGGCAGGAGCAGCTGTCAGAGGGACGAACTGGCAGCAGAACAGACATTTAAGGATCAGCCAGCACTGACCAACACTGGGGCACCAGCTCAGGCTGTGAGTTTGTTGTTAAGTTGTTGCACCAAGATGAAATTATTTTGAGGATCAGGACATCTGAGACTCTGCCATGGGAATCCTGGGGCTGAGCTGGTGGGGAAACCTGGTGTGGGTGTGGGTGTGGGGGGAGCAGCTGTGGAGGGGCCTTGGTCCCAGTTCAGGTGCTGCCAGCGGGACCCTTGGAGTGGGTCCTGCATGGCTGGAATGAGAAGTTTCCTTAAGTCAGCCCAAGGGTAAATGGCAGCTTCTTGCCAAAATCTGGGTGTCTCATGCCTTCGTGAGAGCAAAACCCTCTGCCATTAGCAGAAAGATCCCCATTTGGTTTTTTAGAACCATCAGTTTCAAGCTCTTTAGATATTTATCTGTAGCTAAAAGTGACTGAAAATAATAGAGAAATATGTCACAATTTGCCACTGCATGGAGAAGGGACCAATGAATTTAAGATTTACAATGAGTACATTGCGAAAAACAAAGCACACAGTAATTTCCAGCACAATTTTTTTGGAGCGGGGGGAAGGAAGGGGAAAAGGCCACTGTAGTACTTGTATATAATGAATTACTAAAAAATAAGCTAAGCAATTGACTTCCTCAAAGTTAATGAAGAAAGACAAAGGGAAGTGGATAGAAGAGTTTGAGTGGAGAACAGTCGCTCTCCATCTTTCCACAATGGTTTCCAAGATGAGAGAAATCTGACAGTGATGGGTGAATATTTCCATCTGGCCAAAGATAAATGCTTTCACTTTGAGAACTCTTCACCTAAGGCACTCAGAGGTGAACCGCAATGGCTGAAATTAAGGCCTTTGGAATAAAAATATGAAGCAAGACTGACACCCAAGTCTGTGATGTTACTCACCATTTAAGGTGATTAACAGTCTTAGAATGTTGATAGTTTCCTGATTTTAGATGATGCCATAGCTAAACAAAAACAAAGATGCCTTGAAGCCAAAACTAATTTTTCCTTTTCTGTTTTGATTGCATTTCCCTTCTTCTGTAGAGAGGAGAGCTAATGGATGAAGCTGCAGGTTTATTTTAATACAGCTCATTAACTGGGAAAATATTAAGGATGGGTATATTCTATTCATAGTCCAAATCCAGTTCCTCAGCCACACCGAGCAGTGCAATTATATGGAGTGCAGGGCAATTTTTCCTAAAAAGAAAAGCACTTGAATAAAGCAGAATTGCAGAGTTCTGTGATCTGAACCTGTGCGAGTATTAGAGTAAGAAAAGACTGTCCTTTGCTTTGGGTCAGTAAAAATGGGTGCCCAGTGCTGGCTGTACTTCAGATCTTGTGGGAAATCTGGGGCTGACAGTCAGAATAGCTGCACAGCACTGGCTGTCAGAATTTATTTGCCAGCAGCATTTCTTATTGCCCTGGATCACTGAGACAGCAGAGGGCACATCACAACTCTGAGTGGTGTTCTGGTTCAAACAAGGCTATAAGCATGTCCTGTTACTACAGATTAACAAAAGGATTGTCTTTGGTCTAAAAAAGAACCTTCACTGGGGTGTGAAGCCTTCTTAGATGGAAACTAGCACGAAAAATTAAGGTATGGACTGATGCAAACCAGGAGGTTTTCTTTGTCAGTGTACATTTAAATTTATCAAAAGCACCCTAATTCTGGGGAATGTTTATTCCTTCGACAGGGTGTGTTTCTTCCCCATGGGAACAGGCTGGGACTTCATTCCTGGTGTCCCTAGCTGCCACCAGTGTTACAGGGTTGTGTCTGGATCTCCTGGACTTAAGCCTTGTTCTGAACAGGCAGAGACCATTGGCACTCCTGGAAAGTCAGGTGTCCAGTTCAGTTAATTATCAGATCTGCTTTTAGCATAAAGCTTGGTTTGAAGGGTAATAGTTGGAGCCTAAATTAGCAGATCTGGTGCTGAATATCTTTTTGCAAGGAAGGTTTGTCTCACAGATGATATAAACTCTGCTGCAAAGCTCTTTGGAGTCACTAGAGTTTTCTGTTATGTCAAGAATCCTTGGTCCAAGCCTTCAGAGTCAAGCACACTTGCACTCATTTGTGTAAGGGCACAATAAATCTGTGTTAGTGGGCAAGTACAAGAACAGATTGTGTGATAACTGTGTGGTTTTTCTATTAGTATATTCTCCCATGACTTTACATGTTGTTTCATTAGTCTAAATCTTCCTTAACACCACTCCTAATCTAGTCAGCAGGAGCTGCAATAATGTCTAAGCATAGAGAAAAAGCAGTGAACTATTTGGTTGTTTTATTAAATGCCTATTACAGTCCTTGGCCATGAAGGTATCTTAGTTAAAACCAGTCCTAATTCAAATAAATATTCTGTGGAAATATTATGAAAGCTCTGATTAATCTAGCAATGGAATTTTTGTTTAATCAAGGTATTGCAGAGATACTTTTACAAAGCCTGATAAATTACACTGAAATCCAAGGTGGTAGCAGCTATAAATGATAGCAACCTAAATATTCAAATCCTGTTATAAGAGATGTGTATACAGAAAATAAGTAGAGTTGTTTCCTTTTTAAAGCCACTAAAACTGTTATTTAATGCAAATGAATTATACAAGTTCCCAAATGTGAAACTATTTTATGAATAAACATTTTTAATCATGAGAAAAAAACTGTCTAGACTAAAATTCATTGTGATGAATATTGTGATGATACAGAGAACAGAAGTGATGACTCTTGCTATAAATGCTCACTAAATATGCACGGAATTATTTCCTGTTATATGTGTGAATGCCTTTGAAGAAATGCTGAAATTCAAAGTTTTAGTGTCATGTGCCAAAGCAGGGATTTTTTTTCAGTCTTTTAAAATGCAGACTTGCACTAGAACTTTAATTCATGATGTGAAATTTTCAGGGTTTCAGATACAAGCTCTCTCCTTTCCTTGCAGCCTGTACAATACAGCCGTGAGGTCATTATTGCTCTTGCCCTGCCTCTCCTAATGACCCTGAGCTGCTGCACTCCTGCAAAACAAACTTACGATGAGTAGAGGCTTGTCAGAAGAGTAAAGGAAAATAATTTTGTTAAGGAGCTCAGGATTCTGTAAATCACACAGCTTGGCCAGGCTGCCTTTGTAACAAGAGGTGAATATTCCTGTTTTTATCCACCAAGCTCCTTCCTGTTCTTGCATAAGACCTGGAGCTGCTGGAGAGAGGGCAGAGGAGGCACCAGCATGAGCAGAGGGATGGAGCAGCTCTGCTGGGAGGAAAGGCTGACAGAGCTGGGATTGTTCAGCCTGGAGAGGAGAAGCTCTGGGGTGAGAGTTTGGTTTGCTCTCACCAGCACTTGATAAGTGATTTCCTTGTCTTTATTTTGACCCACAAGTTTTCCCACTCTAGTTCTTCCTATTTTCTCCCTCATCCCATCGTGGGGGTGGAGGACAGTGACCAAGATGCTAAAATACCTGAAGTTCCCTCTCTATTCCTTATTTTCTGGTATTAAAACTTTCTTTGCCTTTTTGCCATTTTAACTCCTTTATAAATTGAATTTAAATGCATTATTCTGATAGAAAATTTGAAAATATTCCATGAGAAGGTGTTATTTTGATGTCAAAATCCTCCTTGTGCAGAAGGGAAATTGGGGCTCCTCTTATTTGTGCATTCTGTCAACCTGGTGAGAAGGAACATAGGAACTCCTCATTCCCATAAAGGGAGGAACTCTACCTCTCTTCTCAGTGGTTAACTCAGTCTGTGCTACAATTCCATTTATTCCATGGAATAGAAGAGGAGGAAATTTTTATTCACCTCCAGCCCAGAGGAGCTTCCAACCTGTTTCATGTCTGCAGGCAGTACTGCTATGTAAAATTGTTCCATAAGAAGTAGAACAAATCAATGGAGCAGGAAGAGGCTAAAGCAACTGAAATTCCAGTTATTTTTTTTCCTTCCTGTTTATCTCTTGCTGATAGCGATTGTGACCATTGCAGGAGTGTGTAAATACCTGACATGGGGAGGAAGGAAGATGGAGCCAAACCCTTCTCAGCAGTATGGAGTGAAAGGAGAGGAGGTAATCTCAGCAATCTGAAATGCAGGAAATTCCATTCAAACATAAGAAAGAACCTTTTCACTGTGAGGACAGCCAAACCTGGAACAGGTTGTCTAAAGGGATTTTGGGTCCTCCATCCTTGGAGATACCAAAACCCCTGACTTGGATGCAGCTGTGAGCAGCCTGCTCTGTCTGACCCTGGTCTGGGCAGGAGGGTGGATTAGAAACTCTCCAGAGGTCCCTCCCAGCCTTATCCAGAGTGTGATCCTGTGGTGACCCCTTCAGCAGGTCCCTACCTGTGAATAGCAGCACAGAAACATAATAAGTAAACCTAGTACCTGCAATTAACGCAGGGCAGTGTCATTAATGTCCATAAAAAGCCATCTGAAACTGCCTGAAATGATGGCTTGTGAAAATAAACCGCACTCCAATCACCCAGCTGCAGACAATTTCAGTAAAAACATTGCTGAGCTGATGTGTGGGTTGATGGTGTTTCCACTGGCCATGGCTTGCAAACCTCCCATTAATTTCTCAACTGAGGCTGTGCAGTCATTCATCTTTAGCAAAGCTACTGCAGAGATTTATGGAAGCATAATATGAAAATGAGACTAATGGATTACCTGGAAAGGGCATTAATGTTCCTGTTTCTCACAGCGTAAATCGGAGGTCAAATGGTCATTCACCTCAGCGTGGCTCAGGCTCCCTCAAGCCCTCGTTCAACTTCTGTTACCTGTTTCCAGAAATGAGCCAAAGTACAAATTCCTGTGGCCTGAACAGGAGAATATTATCAAAAATAACACCTCACAGAAAGACTGGAACAGAGGAAGGCAAATATACTGAAGGGAATTCCTCTTGTCTTCCCGTGGGTTTGATCATCTGGAGGTAAATGTTTTTCTTGTGCACAACAAAGTTTTGTCAAAAATACTTTTTGTTGTGAGACAGTGGAGCAGCAAGAGTTTCTAAAAACAGCTACTAAGAATGCTTTGCATTCCTGGGAAGCAACTAAAATAGAGAACACAGCTGATAGGAGTACCAGGGTGGTAGAAATAGGATTAAGCACTCCAAATCCCAATTAGGGGAATCACAAGAGATTTTTGAAGCAGACTTTATTCCAGGTCTGATGTACATTAAATTGTTGTAATTATGCTGGTCTTGTGCTTTGTAGAATGACAAGAATGAAAATGCTTTGAGTATTTATTTTATAGAGATGAAAAACTGCCTCCAGTTTTATGTCTCTTTTGTTTTGACAGTTTTGAGGGGTTTTTGCTTTGTGAGTGCACCAAGGGAAGACTGGTTCCAGCATTACAGAAATCCAGCCACCTCTAAGGTGAAATGCAGCCACTGGAACAGTGATTAGCAAAGCCACAAAATGATTGTTGACAGGGATTTTAAGAGTATCATTAAAAAACAGGATGTGTGCAATGGTAGTTACCTCAATTTCAGTGAGAGCCAAGCAATCACAGAAGGCAAGAAACTTGATGAGCAGGCTTCAGTTTTCAGATTTCCTGAGAGAAAAACGCCTTTATAAAGAATCTTTGCGACATCCAGGGGAAGAAGTGGCAAGTGAACCTGGACTCTGTGTGGTGTAATTTTACCTGTGTACCGGGGTCACTGCCTTTCCATGAAAATGCTGAGTGTCCTTTGATGCCTAAAGAGAGCACTCCTCCCATCTCCAGGTCAGGACTTATCTCTCTTGACAACAGCTTCATGGCCCACTTTCTTTAAACCGAGCTATTAGTTTGCTTCTTGGAAATATAAGTAGCTCATTAAATAAATACTGCTTCTATTTCTGGAAATTTCCTTGGAGATCTCATCTTAATGTTCTGTGAGCTTCCAAGTCACTTTGTTCATTAGATAGGAACACCCCACACAAACATCCATCCTAACTTCAGGAGTTCTTTCTTCTAATAACAGGACCAGTACTTGGCCAAATTGAACCTCATTTATCATTCTTTTGACTGTCACATATATACATTTCCAAATGCTCTTGCCATTTCTGCAGCTGTGGGTTATCCAAGACGTCCTTTTTTAAACAGACTCAAAAGAGATTAAAAATGTAAGTCTGCAAAGGACTACGGGATTCATGCAAGTTGGTATGGATCTGTAATTTTACATGCTGAAAAATTTCATTCTGTATTTTTCAAGTATTATTCTAAATTTGACTTGAAATTAAAATAATCTCCCCCCAAAAAAGGTTAAACTCCTTCATCTTGAGTTATAGAAAAATAAAATGGTTTGGGTTGGGAGGGATCTTAAAGCTCACCCCATTCCACCCCCTGCCATGGGCAGGGACACCTCCCACTGTCCCAGGCTGCTCCAAGCCCCAGTGTCCAGCCTGGCCTTGGGCACTGCCAGGGAGCCAGGGGCAGCCACAGCTGCTCTGGGCACCCTGTGCCAGGGCCTGCCCACCCTCCCAGGGAACAATTCCTTCCTAATCTCTAATCTAAACCTACTTTCTGTCAGTTTGAAGCTGTTTCTCCTTGTCCTGGCACTCCAGGCCCTTGGAAATAGATTTGCCAAATTTCCGTTCCTTGCACTGTAGCTAAAAACAGCAGAGTCCAAAAAAAAGAGTCATCAAGATGGTCTTGATAATATTAAAGTGAGGACTACCAATCAGAGAGTCTTTTCTTATTAAAATTCTTAGATGTAGCAATTTACGTAGCTCAGTGCTCCTCCATGCTGTGCAGGTAAAAATTTTCAGCACCAGATGTATTAATTTTTAAATTTTTTTGATTTGGTAAAAACTCTCTATTGTACTGATGTTTCTAGCAAGATTATTATTATTCTGATGAAATCATTTTCATTCTGGGAATATCACTTCATGATGAGTCCTATGCCATTTAAATAATCATGAGTCTTTTGAGAAAATAGTTACAATATAATGATTTCTACGGAGAACAATTTAAATTTTGATCAGAGGTTATCGGGGTCAAACATGATGTATTGCCTGTCAGCATTTTCCTGATATGTCCAATCAGTAGGGATTTCTTGTTACGTTTTCTAATTTTCTTTATTTTTTTGGAATATTTTCATTTAAGATTAGGACAATTTCTGAAGTAGGAACTGCTTTTCCTTGATTAACTGTGACTGATACTGATGTATGAGGGGTTTGTTTGCTTTTTAGGAAGGTATTCCATTTTCACCTGAATATTGATGAGGCTTTTACCAGTGGCTTTAGAAGTATCCAATTTTTATTGCCAGCTGTTTTTTTTCTTGCTTAAATATTTGCCTTTCTGCAATTCAGGCACCAGTGAAATTTCTACAAGCGAAGCAATTAATCTCTTCTTTGGTCAACAAATGCATAAGAGACACTCCAGGAAGTGTGAATTCAATGCATGACATTGGTCTTGTATTCATTTCTACACTCAGATATTTCCACCAATGTGAATCTGATTTAAGGCTTTCATTTCCCGAAGTCAGGAGAACTCAGGGCCATGTGTTTAAAGCCGAGCAGTCTGTTATTTGCTCCTCAATGAAGGACAAATGTGCATCTTTAATTGTTTCCAGATGTTAATTTTTTCCTACCCTATTTTTAGGGAAAGCAGACACACCATAAGCTTTCTTCTGTTTGTTAAAGGCAGGGCAAAATTTTAGCCCAAGGATCATTTTTTATGACTGTGAAGGTCAAGGTACTCTGAGAAGTTTCCTTTCTTGTTATGAAATCAGTCAGAGCTGGGAAACCTTTTTGTGCAAGTTGTATATCACAGAATCCCAGAATCATTCAGGCTGGAAAAGCCCTCCCAGCCCATCGAGTCCCAGCTGTGCCCCATCCCCACCTTGTCCCCAGCCCAGAGCTCTCAGTGCCACCTCCAGCCCTTCCTGGGACACCTCCAGGGATGGGCACTCCAACCCTCCCTGGGCAGCCCCTGCCAAGCCCTGAGCACCCTTTCCATGGGGAAATTCCTGCTGGTGTCCACCCTGAGCCTCCCCTGGCCCAGCCTGAGGCCGTTCCCTCTCCTCCTGTCCCTTTATGTCTTAATCAGCAGCATAATTGGATAGAAAATCAGGGTAGGACCCAACAGACTCTTGTTTCTTGTATCACTGGTATATAATGATATCCCAAAGTACTTATGATGTGCTAATAACTCCTGATTTATGTCAAATATGCAGCCTTGGTTCACTTTAATAGATATTTTTTCCTTATTCGTTTCTTTTTGGTCCGGAAAAGTTTCACAAGAACAATAACCAAACAAGCATATGGAGAGGAAATATAAAATGAATTCTTGCTTCTTGACTGAAATCCCAAATCAGCATCTGCCTTGTGAAGAGATGATGTATATAAATAAATGTGAACACAGTAACCAGGTGTTTAAAAGTTCATATTAATCATTTAAAAAAAAAAAAAGAAAGAAAATATGGATTTCCCAAAACAGAAAATAATAACATGTTCATGCCAAATTAGTGAACATTTTCCAGTTATTTTAATGGAAAAAAGGCTAGGAGGGTTGCAATCTTTGAAGCCCCTTCCAACCCAAACCATTCTGTGATTCTATGAAACATCCCGGTTTGGCACTGGACATCAAAATTATTTCTGCCCTTTGGCTATGCACAAGTCTTAATTATCTGGTAACTGATTTATATTTTGTGTCCATGGATTCATTAAAGCAGCTTCTCACATTCAGACCTGGGCAGACTGTTCAGATGTATATTTTATAGTTTAGCAGACCTCTCTTGCCTGAAATGACCTTTCTAAGTTTATCATATGCTTACCCTAATGACTCTGCCTTGATCATATGAATTTCTGTGTGGCTGAATGTCTCTTGGCATGCAATCTGTCCTCTTGAAGAGATGGAAAATTCTCTCTCTCCCTCAGTAGTTTGGTCCTGTTTTTCTATCACAGTCACTGTTAAAGCCAATTGTTTTTAACAGCTTTTATTTGCCAGCCTCCACTTTTCATGTTGTACTGAGTTGTACAGCCCTTTTGAAACTGATGTTTTCTCCTCATAAATGTGCCTATATAACAACAATTTTTAATTGCTTTCAATCTTCCTTTTGCAAAGCTGAATAGATTGAACTCTTTCAGTCTTTCACTACAAGGATTTTTCTGCAGTGCTTATATAACATCATGTCTCTCTCTGAGCCTGCTGCACTCTCTAAACATGATTTTAAACATGGGAACACCCAATCCATGAGAAGTATTCCTTGGCAGAGGAGTAAAATGATTTGTTTCCTTTAGGTTTGAACTGTGAATTGCTCAACCAGTGTGACATTAAGACCAGGCAGGGTCTGTCTTTCCCAGGGTGTTCCCTTTCTGTTTGTATGTCTTGTATTTCCTGCCCATGGATGCTCAGCTCTATTAAAATACAGCTTGTATGAACTGGGCTGTTTGTCAGACATCAGGATGAACCTGCAAAAAAACCCTGTTGTAGTTGTTTAGCACTTTGCTGCCTTTTGTGTACCCTGCTGATTCTGTCAGTAGCGGTTTAGATGTTTCCAGACGGTAGTAACTAGAATAAAATAATAAAAAATAAAGCCAACCCACCTCTTCACGTCTTCTCTTAGCACAGAGACTGGAGGAAATAATGCCTGCACAAACATTAGGCTTTAGGAGATTTTTATGGAAGAAGCAGTGTTCCTCTTCCTTCTAGATCTAGAGGATGAAAAACCTGGTAAAAAGTCTAGTCAGGGCTTACCTTCTCAGGCAGGTTCTCAAAACCCAGCAGAAAAGAGGAAGAAGCAGCAACCTGATTTCAAGATCTTTTGTCAAACACAGGTAGAGAATTTTATCTCCAGTTTTGTCTACTAAACCACTGGTTTCTCATGTGAATTCTTTATCAGGTCAGCTTTCTCAAGGCATCCCTATCAATCTTTCCAAGCGAAAGACACATCTGGATTTCCCACTGTACTCTTATCTGTAATGTCGCGTTTTTGTTCTACTGAATAAACTTCTATGCACAGTCTCTTAATTTTGCCTTGGGGAATTAATTCTCCGATATGCAATATCATAAATAATGCAAAACTTGGGACTTGTGTATTATTTGTTGGGGTTTTTTTTCCTTAATTCATTCAAATATAACACTCAGCAGCTTTTATTTCAAAAACCCTTTGCTGAATAAACGTTTGTGGGACAATCCTGTTCCTAGGGTACAATATTTCCAGGTGAGTTATGCATCAAGAAGGGCAACAGGTGCTGAAATCTGAGGAAATATGTGTTTAGGTGGTGCTCTGTTGATGTTTCAGCCTCTTCCACTCCGTGTCCCTAAAGAGTCATTTCGTTATTGATCTGGTAACTGCACAACCTTCCCATGCTCTGCTGGCCAGGTAAGAGTTTTGGGGACAGACAAAGGTGAAAAACAGCAAAGCTGCCATCGCTGTAGGAAGAGCCCTTTGTAGCTACAGGAGAGAAGAAAAAGTCAGCTTCACAGCTACTGAACGCTTTGCTGAACAATTAGGCCTTCAGATTTGGGAATAGGTTTTGATTTTTTATGCAGTGAATCAAAGTAATATTCTGTATTTCGGAGGAGAAGACAAGGTTAGTCATTTGAGTACACACTGCTGTTGCTCTATTTTGGCTTGAAAAGAAATTTTTAATGTGATTTAAAATTTTAAAATAAATCTCACTAATCTGTGAATTTGTGTTCTGAGTTTCCCCAGGTTGTTCTGACCAGTGCTGCCTCAGAACTTTTTCCAGAGCACAGAAGGACATCTTCTGCAGGGCCAGAGAGCAAGGAACACATAAATCTGATTATTCACTTCATCTAAGTAGGAAGATGAGATACAAATTTAACCTGAAACTCTTGTGTTGTGACACATCTTTGTGTGGCAGATTGAACAAAACCAACCCAAATCAACATCTCAGTCTTTAATTCTTCTGCCTGCCTATTTAAGTGTTGTTTGTAGGCAATCAGTTGTGGCTTCACTGTGCTGTTCTACAAGTACCACGTTCTCCTTGGTCACATGATAATGTTCTTTATCACTCCTTCAGTTTATGGGGTCAGGTCAAAATCCTGTGACATTCAAATCCTGGTTTGTTCTAAGGATAAATGAAGGGTGATTTGGTTTGATTATTTATCCATTAGCAGCTGGATTTCAGCCACTGAGTCAGCTGACGTTACCTGGGTGGGTTGTAGATGTATGACATGTAGTATGAATAATCTAAGTAGAATCCAGGGAATGCCATTTGGTCTCCCATAGGCTTTTAGCAGGAATTTTAACCTTGCAGTCAACCTCCAATGACACAGTCACTGTAATGAGTTAATTTCTTTATTTAATTTCTTTATTTCAATTTCCTTAGCATAAAAATGTATGGTATGCCCTAAACCAAACTCTAATGAAATAGTTACATGCATATTGGGTCATATGCTCAAATTATGTTAAAGTCTACATCCACTGTTACCTTAGAGTTTAAAGAACTGTTACCTAAATAACATTTCATTTTTTGAAGTAAATGATAATTAAGAGATTTAACTGGACTGATTCATTGATGAAAAGAAAATTAATATGAAGCCAAGATTCACTTTGAGATGAATAATTAGAATTGACAACTGTGATTTTTTTTTTACTAGTTTAAGTTACATATTTTGGATGAGGCTGAAATTGCTTACAGCGGGTGCTTATGAAACAGTTGGCACTTTGTGTAGCCTTGCTGCGCCTGAGCTCTATTCCTTGGAATATCTCCAGGAACAAGGTATCAGCAAAACTAACTTGTCTCTAATTCTCATATTCTAGCACATAAAATACTAAAGTGTAGTAGGACTGCACAGACAGCTTTTAAATGTAGTGTTGGTTACACCGAGTTAAAAGGAGTGGGTACAGAGCTCTCCAGAAACTTAAGCTCGAAGAATTTCAGGATATTCCTCTCTTCGTGGCCTCTGGAGCTTAATTGTCAACACAAAAGCTGATGGTCCTTTGCCAAGATCCTTTCAAGCACATAAATGAGATCCATGAGAATTGGGATAGACCACAGGGGTCTGGGACAGCCTCAGTGCAGAGCTTGGCTTGCATCATGGCTTGGATGTGTTACAGAAACACATAACACACACCTGGAGAGCCCCTTCTACATCTACAGCAGCTGGGCATGGAATTCCCAAGGCCTTTTGAGTTTTACGTGGTCCCTGAAGTCTTCACTAGCACAGAATCCCAGAATCATTCAGGTTGGAAAAGCCCTCCAAGGCCATTGGGTCCAACCTGTGCCCCATCCCCACCTTGTCCCCAGCCCAGAGCTCTCAGTGCCACCTCCAGCCCTTCCTGGGACACCTCCAGGGATGGGCACTCCAAACCTCCCTGGGCAGCCCCTGCCAAGGCCTGAGCACCCTTTCTGTTTTTTCTACAGAGGAACTTTATGAATTAAAAACATTCTGTACATCTGTTATCACTTGTCTTATTCCTGTGCTTGGAAAGTTTCCTTACCATAGTTTGATTCAAATAGTCCCCAGTTAAAAGAAAACGTCAAAGCTGCTGATTCTTTCTCTCTTCTTCTTCTTCCATCCCCCTCTTAATTTTCATCTTCTACATGATGCTCTTTCTTTTCCTCTCCATCACACACAACTCCTGTTTCTTAGTACTCTCAGTCATTTCTGTTCCGTATCTATTAATCAGCAAGAGGTAGGAAAGAATAAATGGAACTGTGTCTGGTTGGACCTGTGTAGCTCCAAGTTTTCACAGCATTCCTGGTAATTCATTTTCTGTGAGACCATTGCTCATTTGTCAAATTCAACTGAACTGCTGGATGGACAAATAGATGCTGCAGTTACACAGAAAACAGAAAGTTGTCTCCTCCTTTTCTGGTGACTGAGTAGCAAACTGTTTTGACTTTTTCCTCTCCTCCTCTTTTCACTATAAAATCATGAAAGCAGGAAAGTGTAGTTCCTTTGACAGGCTTCAAGAACACCACTTTACCCAATTCCTATTTTAATTATTTTTTTATCTAATAATACAGAGATTACTGAGTAGTATCCATGTATTAATCTAACAATTGGCAGCTTTAATGCATTGTTGTACACACTTGCAATAGCACCAGGATCCAGTCAGATCCTTAGATTTAAGCTAAACTCTAGCCCATGTCCAACATGGGAAGAGGAGGAGTGATTCCCAGGAAGAAAGTTAAATTTCCAAACAAAAAATTCAATATTTGATGAGTTTTCTGACAAAGATTAAGGGTATTTTTAATACGATGCTAATGATCATAGCGGAGCAGGGCCGTAATATATCAAATGTAGCAGAATGGAAGTCCTGCAGGTTGGTATAATGAGAACTATTATTGTCACTCAGAAGATTGAACTGTTTCATTTAAGCAGTTCTGAATGCCAAAATGCTGAAAGTAAAATATCAGGAGTTGTTAACTGTAACGATTTTTAAATCAGGATCATTAAACAGAGGGATTACTGCAGGAGCTGGTGATGAAAGCTGTGGCAATAATGCATCCATTTAGCAGGCATTCAAGTTGTAGCAAAGAACATGAGTGTTAAAGTTAACAGTTCATGATTTAGAAAATATTACTTCGGTTTTGAGCATTTTCCACTGTTTTTGTGTATGACTCAAGCAGTCTTTATCGGCAATGTGTGCTTAATATACCATGATGGGGTGGGAACTACTGCGCAGAGGAGAGGAAATTATACATTCTCACAGCTCCAACTTTTTTCTGCAGTGAACTGAAAATAAATTTAAAAAAAGTACAAACCACATCCCCACAACCTCCATTGTTGTATTGCTCTGACTTTGTTATAAGTTTATGGTGCTGTCAAAAACAGACAGTGTCCATAAAGTTGATATTTTTGTGGCCATTTGCCCCTGTTTTGCTGAGTTTTGTATCTGCTTCCCAAGAATTGATGAGTTAGACTAATGGCTACAGAACTGCTTTTCTAATCAAAGGAAAGCTCAGTTTCTTGATAAAGAGCTTCTACTTTTGGGTGTCTTGCTTGCTCTACAGCTCCATGCCACAGATATGTAATTCCAAATCACTCCGTGGGAGGAAATTATTAAAGGGAAGATGCAGCCTGCATAATCAAGGTCATAAAAGGCTGGGTTTAAAAGGAGTCATTCCAGAACACTCTTGAGGTTGTGTTGAGCTTCCTTAACAAAATAATTTCTCCATCCTTGCTCCTGTCCCTTCCCTCTGCCTCTCTCTTTTTTTATTTTATTTTTTTTTAAGAAAATACAGTAAATATTCTAATGTACAATGAAAGCATGACACTGTGTTCAGGACATTCAGGCCTCCTTGTGTAGTAGGGCTTGGGATATTTGAAATAGCCATGAAAGTGCAGCAGAAACATTCTGTATGTTGGAAGCTTCCATAGAGGAAGCAAGATGTGATCTTAAGAGTCAGAATGAAAAAAAAAAAAGGAAAAAAATCTGACAGTGCCACAGTAAAATACCACTAACAGGTAAAATACCTGCCTCTAACAGGTTACCAGGAAAACCAAAGAATCAAAATATAAAGAAGGAAATGAGTTGAAATGAGTTGTCATTTGAGTTGGGAAATATGACAAATGTCCTCAGGAAACTTAACAGTGTGTCCAATTAAGAATCATTTTTGGTGTGCTATGAAAGCACCCAGGAGTTCCAGGACTCTGTTAACACCAACAAAGAACAAAATGCTGACCCCAGAAAGGATTCCCATCCAGTTACGTGGCCAGGAAACAGGGACACACTGGTTCAAAAAACGAGGGAACCACTCCAGTTTGCTGTTGGCCCTACTAAAACTTATCCAAAGGAAAATTTCCAATTAAACAGTAGATTCCAAGCACTGCCTGCAGTGCACAGATGTGAATCTTGCAAGGGTGAAGTAGAACTGATGGCTGGAGGTAAAAATGACTCTGCTGTTTTCAATGATTTCTTTTACATATTTACCCTTATATTTGGAGTAATTATCCATAACATATGTAAATCAAATGTTGTTGAAAGTACATAGACTCCACAAGCAAACAAGTTCATTTTCAAGTGAAGCCTCAACTTCCCTTCTTCTTATTCCAATTGAGAACATTTATAGATTTTTGAGCATATAAAGTCTGGAAAGTGAAGTACAGGCACAGTCTGTACCACAGAGTGTCTCTTTTTGCATTAAAAGAATGAAGCCTTGTCAGTGCCATTTATGACTTTATTTAAGAATGTACAGCTGGTGCTTTTGAGGAGAATATGTAAATGATGGATTCTTTATAGGTTCAGTATTAAGTAAATACAGACTGCTCCAGCGTCATCCTATTTGATGCTGCTGAAAGGAACTAATCAAATAGTCTATAAATATCTGCAGTGTCCTTTTCCCTCGGAGGATCAAGTTACTTTCTGTGAAATTAATTTCCATATTGTGTGTGCTAAACAGAGTAAGTGACAGCTCTCCTTTCAAACACCTCGTGTCATTACCTAGCGAACAAGTTTTGCATCATTGTAATTTAATATGGGCATCAGTTTATGAATAGAGGGGTCAGTGGCCTGATAAAACATCTCTGGATCGTGACAATGAAGTGTTCTTCTTCTTGTCCTAAGGATGGAGGGAGGTGAAAAGCTGAAAAGTAGCCAGTCTGATCCCTGTGTCCATTCCTGTGAGAATCTGGATCTTTTTCTTTTGTATTATGTTATTCCTGGAATATCCACAGGCACAATCCGAGCTCTACTACGCCTTAAAATATAACCAACTGTCTTCAGCTCAACAGGCAAAAAAGGCAACTTCCTTTATTGTTTAGTTTCCTATGGCTGTGTTTGTTAGAGAACATGGATCTGATGCTGCCAGAATGGGGAAAAAAGGGGTCCATTTTTAGCTGCTTTCTGTCCTGGATTCCTGCAGCTTCCAGTTGGGTTTGACATCTGAAAAAAAGGCATATGAGTATTTTAGGGCTTTCTTGACTGAGCAAGGAACGATTCTGGGTAGTTTTGCTGCTGGCCTGCCCTGTTGGAAGGGTGGAATCTTTGCACAATGCTGACTGAATCCCGACTAACGGGGCCTCAGGGAAGGAGCCTCCTGCCTGAGAGCAGCACTTACCAAGGAGAGCAAGCATGGAAAACAAAGCCTTGCACTGCTTTCCCCACCTATAAACTCACTCACTTTGGGCTTCCAGCAGCCACTGGATTATTTTATGCTGGACTGTGGACTTAAAGCTGCAAATTCATTCCTTTCACACTTGAGTTGCCAGTGGTATTATTTTACTTTTCAGTCCCAAGTTGAACCATCTTGAACTGACAGCAAAATGTAATTTATTCCCATATTGTGCATGTTGTAAGTGTTTAGATGGATGACTCATTTTAAAAATCTGAAGAGAGAGTTCATTCTATCCTAATTTAAACCTACTCATTTTACAAACTCTCTTTTACATGCTTGTTCTTTATAAGAAAATATCCCATGGTAGAACAAAACCTTCTAAATTATCAGAAAGCTTAGACCTCAAAAACGGTAAGTTGACAACCAATCTATGGATAAAATTCTCCAAATATTCAATATTTCTGTGCAACATCTTATTGTTTATATTTTTGACAGGTAGTGTGGCTTTTCCAACGATTTTCACTACATTTCACACCCTACCTTTGAGAGGCACTTTCCTGTCATCCAGGTGTAGGTTATGTGCCTGCTCAACTAAAACATGGCTGTAGTTTAATTCTAGCAGTGATGAATTGCTGGAGTGAATTCATGCAAACAGGGAAATAGAAATTAAATTCATCACACTATGAAAACCATTCCTCCCCATGTAAATTAGTAGCTTTACTGCTAAAATCAATTTGTTTTGGAAAATTATGCAAAAATTCTCAAAGGACTTAGGTAGATGATTTATTATACTCTTACTGTTTCATAATATTAGAAAATGAAATTTATTCACACAATATTAGATGGTATAAGCTGAGAGCTTTAGTGACAATTTCTGTTTATTACAATTAATCTAGGTTGTCTGTGGTGACAGAATTCCCACAATGTGTAGGACATAATCTTTATGAGAGATGCTTTTTATTAAACTGTACACAAGTGTTCTTCATTTGAATAGAACAGATCAATTACTTCTCTATTGCAAGGCCTTTCAATTGTTCTAATAATCTCTAATGAAATTCAGTGTTTATATGAAAACCGTTTGTATTCTGAATTCTTGAAATATGAGAACTTCATAATGCCCTCAGAAAATAAACGGCTCCTCAGATCTTTTAAGCAATGTAAGTGGGAGCTATTTAAAATCACTTTAAAGATCTTGCTCAGGGTTCTAAAACTCAGTTTGTAGTTCATTCATGCCAAGAGTCCTGCAGCTGAAGTCATCGGTGTTCCTGTTAAATGCACGTGGCTGTCCCTTTATGGGACCTACATCCCCAAAGAAATACAAAAATATTATGCTAGAGGTACTGGGGGTGAGGAGACAGGGAGTGGAAAATAAGATTCAATCGAGTAATTAATGTCTGGGCAATAAATCATACAGCCAGAGAAATACATTAAAGATAATAAATATGCATTTATATTTGTTACCTCTTAATTACAGAATTCTGGGCTGGACAATATAAATTGTACATATGTTTGCATAAGCTTTTTTTCTGTTGCCCTCCTCGGGCATTAACCAGTTGTAGCAAGTCCAGCAGGGTTGTCCCGGACTATGAGGGTCCTCTGCCCATTTTCCTACACAGGTTTAGCTGGACAATGGGACCCCAGGCAGAAAAGCCATCACCCCAAAGGGAGGGAAACAAACAGCACAGAGCTCAGCTCAACCAGAGTGCAATTAAAAAGTAGATAACAAAAAGGCACCAAAATGTTGTTTGCCGTATTTCAAGAACTATTGCAAAGAGAGATCCCAGAATTCCAGAATGGTTTGGGCTGGAAGGGACCTTAAAGTCCATCCAGTGCCACCCCTGCCACGGGCAGGGACACCTCCCACTGTCCCAGGCTGCTCCAAGCCCCAGTGTCCAGCCTGGCCTTGGGCACTGCCAGGGATGAATCTTTGTTCCTTTCTCCTAGTAAATCATAATCCTAATGAACTGTAATAAGTTTTAGCAGAGGGAGATGCAAAACAACTTTTAAAGTTTCTCCCACCACCCCCTTTAATAATTTCTCTTCAGAAGATAATTTTTGACATGAATAAAATACATCACGCAAAATATTGTGAACTTGAACGTTCGTGTCAGTTTTAAGCACCAGACAGCTTGCCTGTGTTACCTCAGAAGTCTCTAAATATCTTTATGTGAAGAATATCAAATTAGTATTTTCAGACAAAATTTAAATATTTGTTTTAACCAATGGTATCAGTTTTTTTAAAAAGTCTTCTATCCCAGAGCTGTCTTACATTCACTAACTTGTGTCTAGGCATGTTGCACTGAGTCAGGGAGATGTAGCAGCAGGTCTGAAGGGCAAGTGAAGCTTTGTGAATGTTAATTGTGACGTCAGTGGGCTGGCAAGAGCTGCAGGCCCTAAGCGTGACGTCATGTGGTGCCAGGTGACAAAATGCGGTGACCCCGGAGGTGGCCACGGGAATTGGCCACTGGAGCCAGCAGGTTCCAGTGTGGTTCACACATCTGTTCCTAAACCCTGAGCTTCAGGAGCTTCATTATGTGAAACTTGCCCTTTCCATCAGGAATATTTCCAGTCCGTGGGTGCAAGGTATAAAACCAGACTGGGACAGAGGTGCAGAGTATTCCAAGTAACCTGGACCTTTATATAACCATTTTTATAGAAGTGATGCTGTCAGGCACCACATGGTTTGCCCACCTTCTTGACATCTCTCTCTGTCCAAGTGCAGAAACACTTCTGGGAGGCTCCTTCCACTCAGTAAAATTCAGAGTACTCCAATTCCAACAGCAGTATTGAGGCACTCCACAATGTTTGTTGATTTAAAAGGATTTTCTCTCAGCCCTCCTTTCCCTGAATAGTGTTCTGCAAGATCACAGAGTTTGTGTAAATAGTCACTGACTAATTGTGTACTCACAGTGGGAAATTTAGGAATTACTGTGTTTTTTCCATATGGAAAAAACCTACTTTTGTAATTTATTTTTAATGGCAGAGTCTTTTCCTGTAATCAGAAAGTGACAAAATATATTATGTGATGCCTGACAAGGGGTTGTCTTTTGTATTTTATATCTTTTCTATTTTATGTCTTGTCTATTTTATGTCTTGTCTTTACGTCTTTTCTACTTTACTCCTTGAGTTTTTTCCTAAAGTCAGACTTTTTGTCCTTTGAATCTTTTTATTGGCATATTTCTTCCCAGGTCGTGGCTTTAACATTTATAAAAACCACTGTATTTTAATATCCCTTTTCATTTTGTACCAGTGGGGTCCACCTTGACAAAGCACGTGTGCTTCTATGATTCAAAATTCTGCTCGGCTGCAAAATTCAGAGGCTTCTATCATAGTTATAGCAATTGTATTGTGTTTAAGAGACCCAAAACCTAGGGAAAACTTACTGAAGGAATGCTTTTCAATGGAATATGATTTTTTTTTTCCAGTTGTGAAATCTGGGACTTGCTTTCTAAACAAGCAGAAGAGTTAAACTGAACCCAGCTACAAACTGTCTTCAAAAATCCTCACTTTTCTTACACTGAAGTGATACTGAAATAGACTTCAAGGAGGAGAAAAGAGTTCAAGAAATACAGAGGTGCAAGATAAACTGTGCAAGGGTCAAAGCAGGGGGGTAAAATTCTATGTGTCAAGCATAACAAAGTGGCCAAGAAGACTGGATTCATCACCACCAGGCGTTTGGGCTTCTGGGTTGGAAGCAACTTGCCCAGCAGTTGGAATAAGGCAGGCAGGGAGCATTGGAGGCTGCTTGTAGCTAGAAAAGACTTTCTAAAGATACTGAAAGGTAACTGTGGTACTTCCATTGTAGTTCTTGTCCCAGTGGGAGTGAAATGCTTTGTTCTGATGCCTGCTTTGCCATTAGTTTAACTCTTTTGTTTAGTTCTAGACTTGTGAGGGTAATTCTGAAAGCAAAGCCTTCCACACTTTAAGCACGCGAATCTTTTTAAACTTGGGAATTCCATCATTATGTCACATATTTCCTTGTTTTTGGAACTCTTGTTTTCAAGGGGATTTCTAACACGTTAAATGTAAGAACAAAAATAACAAGTCCACGATATTGCTGGAAAGCTTTTTTATGTATAATATAGCTCCTCCCATTGAGCACCAGGGTCTCTTGAGTTTTGCACAATCTGTTATACATTTATATTTAAAACTTTTATCTTCCAGGCTTTGTGACTTTGAACAGTCTCGTGATTCACATAAGCCTTGTGCCTTAAACAATGGCTCATTCTTCTTCAGCACAATGCAATCATCTAACAAAAAGGGAACTATACAAAGGTAATTAAAGCCACTTTTATGGCACAGCTGATAATTTTTAAAGTTCAGATACTACCACTGTTCAACATCTTACTTGGAAAAAGTAACTCACAATTTACTGAAACACGTTAAATTTTCTTTAATTGGTTAAGTGAAATTAATAAATTCAATTCTTTTGACATAAAGAACTTTGTAACTTTCAGGTAATGGATTGCCATGGCAATGGGGAATATCAGGAAACATTCCTCCCCAAGGCAGGAGAGGAGAGATGCCAAAGGAGCAGCACCACGCTGCAGGTCATCCACAAGATGGCAATAGCAGAATGAGTTCCTGGAAGTTCAGGCCTTTGTGCTCCTTGCATCTGATGCTTATTCAGAAATTTAATCGGGATCAGAGCAAAGCTGGGACAGAAATTGGTTGCTTTGCCATCCTCTTGTTCACAGAAATATAATACGATTATAAAATATAAAGCATGAATTTGCATTCCAACCTCTCTGACCTTATTTAAAAGATTTAATTTTTTCAGCTGGTCATTGATACGGTAGAATTTCTGCTACACAAAATGCTGTGAATAACATTTCTCTTCTTTTCCTCTGTCCAAGTTCTATAGTCCATGAAGGGTCCAAGCTGAAACATTTCAAACATTCATATTTCTCACAGGTCTGCATAAATGTTTGCTTGAAGTTAAGCACTTGAGTAAAAGTCCTAATTTTCAGTGATGCTAAACATATCCCAGTTTGGCAAACTGAGGCAAATAGGTGTTTCTCCAAAGAATTTGGACAGTGTATTTAATACCTCTCACCTTTAAAAATATATTTCTGAGAGCTTATTCCTGTATGCTGCTACATTTTGAAGCATTTCAATTGCCTCAAAATTTAAAAAATCCACACAAACACATATGAAAAACAAAAGGGGGAGAAATATATTTAGATTTTTTTTTAAGAAATTCTCTTTAATCAAAATTCTTTATCAAGTTTAGTAACTAAAGTGGAACAATAGAGCTGGTAGTCCTTTTCTTCTGGTGCCTGAAGGAGCTGACAGGAAAGAGGGAGGGAGACAACTGACAAGGGCTGGAGGGACAGGACAAGGGAGAATGGATTTACACTGACAGTAGGTTTGGATTAAGTTTTAGGAAGCAATTGTTCCCTGGGAGGGTGGGCAGGCCCTGGCACAGGGTGCCCAGAGCAGCTGTGGCTGCCCCTGGATCCCTGGCAGTGCCCAAGGCCAGGCTGGACACTGGGGCTTGGAGCAGCCTGGGACAGTGGGAGGTGTCCCTGCCCATGGCAGGGGTGGGACTGGATGGGCTTTAAGGTCCCTTCCAACCCAAACCATCCCATGATTTTATGATTCATGATTTTGGACATGGATAGTGCTGCAGATTGCTGTTCCTGAGGTTTGGATGCCCATCACGCCTAACGAGGAGCTCAATCCACCTGTCCAAACACAGGATTTCAGCATCTGAGCCTGCATCAAACTCTGGTCTGCCACAATTTAGCAAAATTAGGTGGAGAAAAAAAAAGAAAATGCTTGAAAACAACAGCTCCCATAGTCAATAAACACCTTGTGCTGTTAATGAGTTGCATCACCCCTGCAAGTTGCCTTTCTCCACAGGAAGCCCCCAGTGACCAGGTACACTGGGCAGATGCTTTAGCCAAGGGATTTCCACCAGGTGTAAATATGTCATTGCACAAGACTGCAATCCTTGTGCAATCCACAGTGCCCGAGTGCCTTCCTGCAATACAGTTTGGCTCTGGAGGCATTTTTGCTTCTTTTCTGGATGTGTACACTGTATTTCACTTATTTGTAAATGTCCAACAAAGCCTTAATCTCCTTCACTCTATGTTGATATGGTAAAGGCAGATAAAGTCTATATCTCTTAAAACCCATTGCTAATGTTCCATAAAGTTGGCTTTTCTTCATACAAGGGAGGTGAAGATGTGAGGTCAATATTGCTGTAGTGAATTTATTATGAATTTGCATAGAGATAAAGCAGGCACCTCATTGATGTGGAAACAGAAGTTACAAAGTTAACATTTTATCTGAACACTTATTTCAGTAACTTTTATAAACACAAATTGTTGTTTGGATTTCCACCTCTTTTTGAGGAAGCAAACACATGAATGGACAGTTACATGTGAGTGGTTACACAGCTGACTAAAACTAAGTGTTCATTCTTTTCCTCTTGTCCTTGACTTGTTCACTAATCACCTAAAGGTGAGCACCCACATGAATTTCCAGCAATATATCTGAAAATTCCTTCCTCTATGCACACACATTGGGTGAAAATATTTATTAAGTTACAGTGTCAGCCTTGACAAATTATCTATTGCATATATTTTGGTAAGTCCAGCAATATTAAAGGTGCAGAAGAAGAAGACGACATCTTAAGAGGCATGGGTCTTATCTTTAATGATATTGCCAAAAGCTTATTAAAAATGACATGGGAACGTAGGCTCTACTTAAATACTATATTTTTTTTAAATACTCTGGCTCCAGAGCAGGACAACGACATCCATGGGCTATGCAGATGTTCAGAATCTATAACCCCTTTTTGGACAACAGGAGGGCAAAAATGACCCATCACTTTGCCTGAAAAAAGTAGAAGGCGACAGTGATCAGCCTGTTTTATTTCTTTTCTTGTTACTGGGTGTCTGCTCATAAACACTTGTGAATTGTTTTCTCTTCCACTAACTTTCCTTAAATGCAATTGAAGCAGAGTGAGCAGGGTTTAAAATCTGATCTTATCGGCCAAATCCCAGTTCCTAATTTTCCATAATCAAGAGTTCAGTTCAAGTCTAGGGCATTCCCAGAGAATTAGATCTTTTTATTAGAGATGGTTGCTAAAGCAGATCCACATTTTCATTGTAATCCTTGCAGAATTGTACAATTTATGGCTCACATTCACAAGGACTGTGCAAGGATTTCTCATTTTCTAAATTCAGGTTATCTTACTCCTACCCTTTAAATTCATGTTACCTTCGCCCACAGGCTGTTGACAGGAATGAATCTTGGGGTTTAGGTTTTTATTTAACCTCATGTCTGTTCTGCAACTTGGTCTAAAACTGGCTACTTAAACTCCTGTTCCCATTAAACCAGTGTTTAGGTTTAGTTTTAGCAATCTAGAAGGTAGGTGAGATGAATCCTGGGAGTGACCCTGCTATCACATCCGCTAGAAGAGCTAATAATATACATTATGGCATAGAAGAGCTGAGACTTTAAATTAGGAGGCAACTTTCAGAATTGCTAGTAAAATGCAGATTTTTTAATTTATATGTAAAAATGTAGATTTTTAATTTATATGTAGATATATGTCAGCTCAGCTGTCTTCTTTACTTGATGGAAACCTTCAAAAATTATGTATCACTCAATTTAATGCACAAATTTTTCTCCTCTTGTATTTTTAACTTGGCAGAAAATATAAAAGCAACAGACTCCCAGGTGAGTAAAGACAATTAAGTATTAATCAAATCTCCAGTATATTCTAATTTGACACTAATTACTTTGTTATAATTCGTTAATAAATATTTAATTTGGCCTTGAGCGTGGACTGCTTGTTTGTTCCTGTAAAAACTAAGCATGAAATCTTTGTTTCTTAAAAATCGTTCCCTGGGAGGGTGGGCAGGCCCTGGCACAGGGTGCCCAGAGCAGCTGTGGCTGCCCCTGGATCCCTGGCAGTGCCCAAGGCCAGGCTGGACACTGGGGCTGGGAGCAGCCTGGGACAGTGGGAGGTGTCTGGCAGGGGTGGGATGGATGAGTTTTAAGGTTCCTTCCAACAAAACCATTCCATGATTCATTGATATGACTCCAGATTTTGAAAGTATCTGAAGTTCCATCACCTAAATAATCTGGAAGATTTGGGTATTTCTTGCCAAGAGATTTGTTTTACCTGGTGCCATGTTGAACACCCACAGAGGTTCACACCCACTTCTAGTCAGCCTGGGGAGATTTCTGCTCCTTTGGTGTCCTCACAGCATCTTCTTTTTTTATCAGAGGGATGTAATGTGTTTCCCACAGTATCGCCCATACCCACATTCAGATGGAGCCAGCCATGAATAGGGATGATGAAAAATGTACAGGACAGGTAAAAACTGACAATAGTAATCTAGAAATGCAGGAAGCTCTGCATATGATTTCACCTCATAGACCTATATCAGTTGCTGGCATTTCTGAGGAACGCTCCTAACCTTTAAAATCAGGAGACTGGCTTGTACAAGGTCTTTAACTGGTGCACATTTCTCCTGGATATTCAGTGCCATTCTAAATGACCATCCAAATACACATGAATTTTATTCAACATCATCCTAAATGACTATCCAAATATATCTGAATTTTCAAATGGTTATTTTTGTCCTGTATTTATGGTTATGGACTACCTTTTAACTCCTTGTGCCCTTGATGTTAATAACAGATGTAGGCAGAGATTAAAGACAGGTGTTCCTTTTTTCCCTCTCATCCCTCCTGCTAACATCTGAAAGCCTTGTTCACCTCCTCTCTGTCTAATGATTAGATATGAAAATCAGATAAGCTCACTAAGCTTTCATTCTTACTTGAAAGGCATAAAAGAAGTGAATTCAATAATATGAGGCTTTAAACTTAGTTCCTTCGGGAATTAATTTTTTCCCCTATTCTGTACTATGGAGGTGGGGTGGAGTTCCTGTAATTGCTGAAGCTGTAACTGGAATAGTTTGCTAATCTATTGCATTGAACGCAATCCCTGCTGCCTTTCATGAGTGGTAAACACAAGAAAAATCTGGAAATTAACCAAGCAGCCTGGGTTTTGTGTCTGTTTCTGAGCAGTGCTGTTACTTTAGTGGTAGAGTGGTCATGTATGAAAATCCCCCTTTTCCCAGAGTCTCAACACATCCCTCCACACTCAATCTCCCATGGCCTGCTCTGTGTGTGCAGGTAGGGTTTGGGTCATTTTTTTATAAAGGGCCGAAATGAAAAGATGAATGAGTCAAAAACACCTTCATAATCTACGTTCTAGGCCCTGGTATCACCAGAGGAGAAATTACTCTTTTACAGAGATGCAGGCATTAAACTGAAACTTATTTGTCCCGTGCAAGGCAGTTTGATATTTGTGGATAATTGACATCCTGTATCCAACACAAATTCTGTTATTTTTCCTGTTTCTTCTGTCCTAGCCAGAGGATCAATGGCAATAGTCAAATTTAAACAGCACGGGATCGACATACACTGCTGTAGTTGATCAAAGCTTTGTATATACAGGGCAGAAGGAGCCTCATGCCATGGTGCTGCCCTACAAGGTGGAAATAAATCACCTGTAGTATAATTATAACTTAGGTTGAAATGGATCTCTGAAGGTCATTTGATCTGGCACCCTGCTCAGAACAAATTGAGCAGCACGTTCTAGTACTTCACAAAAGGTTTATACAGAAAAAAGCCCCCAAACTTTAAAAATCTCTTATTGAGAGGGTTTGTGTAAAACTTGAGCATTCTTTTGCCGTAACTCATTATTTCACAACGAACAAATGAAAGAGTGGCTTTATAAATAAATCCTCAGTGAAAGGTGCTGCTTATGTGGGCTCACTGCCACGTTAGGGGTGGTCTCTGCTGCTTCCAGTCCTCTGAGGGGAGGCAAATTTTGATACTGCTACACAATTTCAGTGGGAGATTTTTGGGAGGGAGGGTCATAATTTTTGGACAGCAGCTGGAACAGATACACAGGATACACACAGTGATTAGGGGGTGATTTAAAATGTACTGGACTACACTGCTTATTTTGAGAGTTGGTTCATATTCCCTGGATGGTTTATCAGTAACAGAAGTTAATTGATTTTCAAACACTGCCAGTGGAGACGTTTTCCACAGAATCCAGTGCAGAATTTTGTCCTGTATGTTAGATACCATTTGTGTGTCTCAAATATAATTCATTTGCTTTTTCTAGAGCAAAACTTACACCGAAATACTCTGATGTCTCTGGCTTCCCATAGTAAATCAGGATATCTTTTGCTTTGTAGTAAAAGCAGCAAGTCAGAGCTGCACAAAACTTGGTGAAAACAAAGCCCAGGCTCTTTCTGTAGTCTTGAAAAATAGTTTCTGAATTTTTTCAGGATATTGGGGGTTTTTTTGTGTGCATCTGTGGAACTAAGGGAGAGCACCAGCAGACATTGAAACATCTCTGAGAGAAGACTTCTCCTGACCTGCTGCCCACTAACCCCTCTGCCCCTCTGGTATTTTAAGTGTTTCTTCCTCAATTTATTCCTCACAAATAGCATTGCCTTTCGGGCCATAGAGGCAGAATTTAAGCAATGAGTATGTGTCTTTCTAGGGAAGCACTGGTGACTCTGGAGTTTGAAGGGGAACAGATGCCCCCACAGCTGGGTGCTGGGGAAGCTCAGGTAAATTGAGAGCTCCTTGTGGAAGAACCAGTGAAGTCAGGCACTCACCAAGGTTCAGCGGGGTTATGAACAAGGCTAACTGGATCAGAGACTTTGATTTGGTCAGTTCTATGAGCCTAAAATCCCCTTTAGGGAGGTGGCATCCTGACCTAATTTTTTGTCTCCTGTGGTTTCTCTGGGCCTCACATCCACATAATCTGCTATGTTTTGGAAATGCACCAACTGAAGGCATTGTATTTAACACCTGTGGGTATTTGTGCCTGATTTGGCAGGGGAGGGCACAGAAAGGAAAGACAGATTGCTGCATCCATTCCTAGCAAATAAAAGTATGGATTAGTGAATATGCAATCCATTTCCCCTGCTGATGCCCAAGTGACAAATTGTAACTCAGATGCCAGAGCTGAATAGGAGGGGATCTCTGTGTTTCATATATTCCTCCTAATCAATTATGCATCTCTCAGCTAGAAGAGAAATATTCTTATCCCAGCATAGACTTTGCTCCAAACATTATTTTATTATCTGATTGTCAGACAAATGTGCCAAGTAATAAATTGATTTTCACAGGAAACACAGTGGGTGAAACCAGTGTGTCAGCAGACAGTCTTTCGAAAGCCATGTGGCAAACAAAAGCACAAACTGAGCTTGTGAGGTACAATACAGTCCCTGTGACTTGCTATGGGACCAGGCAAAGAGGGGCAAGATATGCCAGCTGTTTTGATATTTATGGATTCATCAAGGCTCATATTTGTACTTTTTCTTGATGTTGATAGTGAGAACAAGTTGGAATGGTTTTTGTTAATGAGCCAGTTCCATTCAGATGGGATCAGAGTCCTGCAGCAGGTGGTGCTCAGCTGTGTAACTCAGCAGTGCTCTGCTGAGCTTCTCACACTTCCGACAAGGCAGTGAAGAATCAGCATCACTTGTCAGCCTGAGATAGTCTAATTTCTTTCCTAAGTCCTCCAAGGTTTTTTCATAGAGTCATGGAATAATTTGGGTTGGAAGGAACCTTAAATTCCATCACATTCCACCCCTGCCATGGGTAGGGACACCTCCCACTGTCCCAGGCTGCTCCAAGCCCCAGTGTCCAGCCTGGCCTTGGGCACTGCCAGGGATCCAGGGGCAGCCACAGCTGCTCTGGGCACCCTGTGCCAGGGCCTGCCCACCCTCCCAGGGAACAATTCCTTCCCAATATCCCACCCAGCCCTGCCCTCTGGCACTGGGAAGCCATTCCCTGGGTCCTGGCCCTCCAGCCCTTGGCAATTGTCTCTCTCCAGCTTTCCTGCAGCTCCTTCAGGCCCTGCAAGGCCACGCTGAGCTCACCCCAGAGCTTCTCCTCTCCAGGCTGAACAATCCCAGCTCTGCCAGCCTTTCCTGCCAGCAGAGCTGCTCCATCCCTCTGCTCATGCTGGTGCCTGCTCTGGGCTCTCTGCAGCAGCTCCAGGTCCTTCCTGTGCTGGCCCAGGGCTGGGGCAGCTCTGCAGGTGGGGTCTCAGCTGAGGGGGAAGAGGGGCAGAATTCCCAATTCAACTGACATGAGGGGTATTTGCAAGCTCAAGAACCGTGTTTTGGATTTCCTTACAATGATGAAGCAGCAGTACTAGGCCAGGAGCACATTTCTTTAAAGTGTTATGAAGGACCTTTATACAAGAATTCCCCCAAATCCTTCAATAACAGGACAGATGCAAAAAAAAAAAAATTGCTGGGATAATAAATATTTTTTGTGCTTACATTGTGAGATCACATTACATATGAAAATGTCTTGAAGCACTGAGCTTGAAGCACTGAAGGCACAGGACAAGGTCTTCAGGTAGTGAACATCACTGGATACTGCCACTGAAATCAATATTTCAAAAGCCAAGTACCTGTCTCACCAAGTTATCTAAGTATCTTAAAAGCCCCTCATTGCTTGCAGCACCTTACCATTACGTATTCAGCCTTAAGGACTCTGGATTGTTAATGATGAAAATAATTATGCTTTTAAAGGTACTTTGCAGCAGAGGGTTACTGCAGACAAAGCAGAATGACAGGAAACGGGAACATGACTTTAGATATATTTGAGAGAATTATAAAACTTCACTTCCTTCTTTATCTAAAATTGTTTTAAGGTAAAGCTAAGACAACCGACCAATGGGTATTGCTGCTATATAGTTTAAAAAAAATATATAATGTGTATATATTCTATTGTCAAAAATACAGGATTATCATCATGATTAAGATACAGATACATTCATACTTTGGTGTGAATGGCATTGGACCTATAATTTTGGATAATTTAAACAGCTGCTCTTTATTCATGAGAACTGTTAGTTATAAATAATTATCTGGTTCTACAAAGGCAATTGTTAAAACTAAAGGAATCTTCACAGAAAACAATCCCACGTCATCAGGCAGAATAAAGGTTTATGCAAAGCATTGGAGAGCATAAGGGCTTCATTAGTTATTAATTTGTGAAGTGATGCATGTCTGTGAGAGAAGTGGGAAGACAAGAAACATCTGTGTGAGGCAGGAGTGAAAGAGAAATGTTAGAGAGAAAGGGCAGAAAATCAAGGACACAGCTTGAATGGAGCTCTGGCCTTGAAAAAAAGCTTAGCTGGGTTCTTAATTCAAGACTTAGGCTAAATACAGTAGATTTTGCATTTTTACTATTGAATAAACAAGAAAAAAAATATCTCCCTTGAACACCTCCAAGGATGGGGACTCCAAACCTCCCTGGGCAGCCCCTGCCAAGGCCTGAGCACCCTTTCCGTGGGGAAATTCCTGCTGCTGTCCAACCTGAGCCTCCCCTGGCCCAGCCTGAGGCCGTTCCCTCTCCTCCTGTCCCTGTTCCCTGGGAGCAGAGCCCGACCCCCCCGGCTGCCCCCTCCTGTCAGGGACTTGTGCAGAGCCACAGGGGCCCCCTGAGCCTCCTTTTCTCCAGGCTGAGCCCCTTTCCCAGCTCCCTCAGCTTCTCCTCCCAGGACTCACCCTCCAGCACTTCCTCCTGCAAGGAAACATTGGCTAAAAAGCTCTAACCACGGTCATAGGGAAGCCAGGACAGAGGAGATTCTGTGGCAGAACAGTTTGTTCCCTTTTGACAAAACCCTTTATTCAGACAATATTGCTCAATTCCCTAATATAAATATATAATGGAATGTGATTTTTTTTGTTGTTGAGCACAAGAATTGCAAAGCTAAACCTGTATTTTTTCACTGAAGACAATTTCCTTGACAAGTTCTACATTTATCGGCCACTGGAAATACGATCACCTTACATGTTAACAGCTATTTAGTGGGCACTTGTTCAACTCTTTTGCACTGAATTTGAAAATGTTATAGCTTTTGGTAGTGCCTGAGACCATTACTTTAAAGTGTTATGCCATTTTAGAAGATAATTATGTTTTGTGAAAGGAGCCAAAATGGAAACCAGTTTGTCTGGGTTTTTTTTAATGTAATGAATAATTTAAGCCCCCAAATCAAGTCCATGCCATGTGCAGAGCCACACCCCTGTTAGATGCGTAGAATATCTACGAAAGATCCATTCAGGATCTGTTAATGGCGTGGACAGGCTGAAGGGATGAAATACAGAGTGTTTCCCTATTTTTGTGTAACAAATTCCTGTGAACATGTAGATATGGAGATGCTTAATTATTTACAGTTCAAGTTAATTTTCGAAGCAAAGCTCATTAATTTTTGCAGTGCTAGGAACTCAGTGTGTTGTTGCAGCAAAGATATTAAATTAAAATATCAGATTTTGGCAATTAGGTATTCTCATGAGACAGAGGGAGTGTAGCTAAATATTGTTATTTACTTTACAATATCATAATTACCCCTACCAGAGTTTTGATCCTGAAACATGATTAAAACAAATTTTCAACCATGAAGGTCTAAAAACTGAATATTTTTGAGGAAGATAGATTAAAAATAGAAAACAAAATCAACTGCAAATTGCTTTTTTCAAGAAATATGAAACATGTCACATGAACTCCTGAGAAGGGATTATCAAAGACAGAGTACTATTTGAGTAACATTCAGTTAAAAGATCCCCTTGTAAATCTGTATATGAATAACTGTGCTGTTCATGGAAGTCCCAAGCTCTTGTGTATGAAGCAGGTAAATCTTTAAGCTTGTTTTCCCAAAATATGTTGAGTTCCAAACATGGCACCTACTTGTGTTATTTTTGAATTATATAGAAACCATAATTCTTGTTCTGAAATTGGGTAAAACAGAATATACACAAGTCACTGAAATTAAACTGGCATAGCTCTGAAAAAATTTGAATGCAACATTTGGTTAAAAAGATTTTAGAGAAAGACATTATTGTGGATTTGTCATTATTTAGATGAGTAAGTACAGCAATGTGCAAGGAGACCTCAAAAAGTAGAGTCCACTGTAAACTGCTGTGGATAAAGAAGAAAGAAAAGCAATCTCTTCTTTTTTTCTGATAAAAGGTGGAGTACGAAGGAGTATTAGGTTGTGGCTTGTGGAGAGCAAGAGAAGTGAAATACTTTAGCCAGGCCTCATTCACGTGTCTGATACGGGACAGGTGGGATGTATTTGTTTAGAAATTCTTATTATTAAAGTTCTTATTGTAAGATTAAAGTTATTCCTGCCTGTACGTCTGTGAGTGAGAGACTTCAGACTGCACAATAACCAACCAAAACCGCAACTTTCAGTTATAAAAATGTGGGAGTCATAGGTGAAAGCAGAAGAAAGGAAAGACTCCCACAACAGGATTTTCTGTGTTGTCCCAGTGACTCAAGTGATTTCCTCCTGAAAAGGACCAGAGTGTAATTTGACATCACATGGAGATTTGGTTGCAAAGACCCAGGGACACTGGTGTTGTTGGTGATGCCCAGTTTGTTGCCTGGTTGTGACAATCCACCCAGAAATGTGAAGGAAGTCCCAGTGTGGCCCTGAAGCTGCAGCCATTCGGGCTGGCCTTGCCTTAGGAGGTGTCAGTAGAGCGAGGGGAGGGAGGACCTGCCCCTCATGGAGACTTCTCTCTGCTTTTATGGTGAATTATAAATGAGTTGTAACTGAGGCAGGGCTGGAATGTTATCTTAATGCTCATGTACAGTGCGTCCCCAGCTATGGGTGGACAGGTGTGGGGAGAGAGACTGGTTCTGCCTGCTGATAATTACTGAGCCTGCTTTAAGTGGATGCCTTTTTTCCTTCCCCTGTTGAACCCAGTTACGTCCTGTTAAAGCCATTTCGCTTACTGCCTGGAAGGGAAGCAGCACTGCTCGTCCTTGCCTAACTCTCACCAGGGCTTCTGGGTGGTACCGGAGCTATTACTGTTAACTTTCAATAGTTACCTCTGGGGAGGGTCCCAAGTGCTGGGAATGTGGGCTGGGAAGAGCATTATGGAGTGTATCATGTCCTTGTACAATCCCCTTCACTGGGATCCCTTCAGTGCAGCTGCAGGCTGAGCTCTGGGTGGGAGCCCCAGGCCAGAGCTTCTGACTGACCACCCTCTGCATGCCAAGGGTTTGGGGACCTGTGGCACAGCAGGGTGAGGGACACCCCGAGCCAGGGCAGCAGAACAAAGGAACAAAAAGAAGTTACATTCGCTGAAATGTCCAAGTCTTGATGTGGTCTGGATGAGCTGTTGGTGATGGTGAGCTGAGTGAGAAAGCTGTGTTCCTGGGTTCTGAATTATTTAACTGCGCATAAATGTGTCTTAAGGCATTGCATGGCATCACTCATCCAGCATTTGCAGCTTTTTTGTTGAGAATTGGGTGAAGAGCTGGTACACAAATGGCTGGCAGTGCTCAGTGCGTGAGCTGGAGCAGGTCAGGCTGGCTGTGCTGCCGTCCAGTGCTCAGTGCCTGCGAACGGGATCCGTGTGGGAACACCCCGTGCGCGGGCTGTGGAAGGGCTGTGTCCGTGTGTCCGAACGTGCAGTGGCCACACGAGTCCCTGCTGTGGCCGGGTGTCACCGCCTGGCCTGCACTGGCACTGCCTGGGCCTGCACTGGCACATGCAGGGAAGGGCTTGGCAGGAGGGATGGTGCCACAGCACTGGAATTTTAGAGGAATGCGGTACAAGTAACCTCTTCCCTCTGTGGGTTATAATTGATTTATCTTTGATTTTCATGAGATTAAAAAAAACCAAAACACTTCCTTGTGATTGTTCAGCCTGGAGAGGAGAAGCTCTGGGGTGAGCTCAGTGTGGCCTTGCAGGGCCTGAAGGAGCTGCAGGAAAGCTGGAGAGAGACAATTGCCAAGGGCTGGAGGGACAGGACCCAGGGAATGGCTTCCCAGTGCCAGAGGGCAGGGCTGGGTGGGATCTTGGGAAGGAATTGTTCCCTGGGAGGGTGGGCAGGCCCTGGCACAGGGTGCCCAGAGCAGCTGTGGCTGCCCCTGGATCCCTGGCAGTGCCCAAGGCCAGGCTGGACACTGGGGCTTGGAGCAGCCTGGGACAGTGGGAGGTGTCCCTGCCCATGGCAGGGGTGGCACTGGATGGGCTTTAAGGTCCCTTACAACCCAAATTATTCCATGATTCTGTGATCTTAAACCTCTACTCAATATTTGTTGGAGTCCAAGGGACCTGCCAGCCTGCCTGGTGTTACCAGTGCTCAGACACAGAAGCCAAGATGAACCCCGTGCAAAAGAGTTCAAATTCAAAGTGCACTGAATGCCAGAGAAATATGTCACCTCACACAAGACATTTAGCTGGTAAATGTTTATTAAATTTCTTCTCTCTAATGGAGAGTGCCTGTATATTCTCTTGGTGGTCTATTATTACATTATCAGTTTAGTGTCTCCTGCATATTGGTGTGTGAGTGGCACTTGTGGTAGTAATTACTTGTGGTTTCAAGGGCAATGTCACACGTGTTTTATGTCTCTGTCTTTGGTGGCAGTTTCATCCACTAAAGTTAAATGGCTTTTTTCACTCAGGGGAATAGCTAAAATCTCCATCTCTGTGGCAGAATTCTCTGGAGTCCCTAAATCAGATCGGTGACATGTACCAGTAACAACAATTTTAGGTGTGGTAAGTGGAGTGACAAGAGAATTAAAACATATCAGCAAGGTAAAGAAATGTGTCTTAAAAGCCTCTGCCAGGCTTTCACTGTGAAGAATTTAATCTATTTTATGTTGAAAAGGCAAAAGTGTATTTCAGAGCTTTCTGTAAGTTGGAAGCCAATTCATCCTGTGTGGAATCGATTGGCAGTTGTTATCTTTTTATTAGTAGCATTTTGGTTTAGTACACTGCAGTATTATTTTTATTAAGGAAGGAAGGCTTCATGATAATACAGTCACTAAAACAACCTGTGGCTTTGAGCTGTTCTGGTCAGAACATTTAGGTAACAGATAGGATCAATGGGAACACTGGATTTATACGTGCCAGTATACAGCAGGAATGGTCTGGAATGTGATTAATTCTTTGCTCTCCATATCTATCCTCACATGATGACAGCAGCCATTGTCAATCCTGATCTCCCTTCTCTAGGCATAAAGGACTTGTGCTGCTTGCCCAGTTCAGGCAGCTGGAAATGCCAGTAGCACAAATAAATCTCTAGCCAGTTATTGCAGCTTACATCTTTCAATTTGGACCTTTCAGGGCCTTTTTGTCTGGCCCATCTTGTTCAGGTCAATGAGAATCATTAATTGATCTTTTTTAAAATTACTTTTTTCTTTGTCTTCTAACTACAAGCAAGATCCATCAGCTCATGTGTAACTAACCAAGGGATGTAACTAGTTTTAATGAGTCATTTATATGGTATAGGAGAAAATTTTCAGTGTAGATCCTTTCAGTGAAGAATGTAGGTTCAAGATAAATTATTTTAACTAACTCACTTAACCCTTCATAAGCACTTCCAGGCTTTACAAAAGCCTGTGATTTCAGAAATGAATCAGTATTTCTTGAAATAGGACTGCCTTTAAGAACTCAAATGACAGAACTTCTTAGAGATCATTTTACTTAATGCAACACACTGGTTTCTTTACAACTAAGTAATGCTTAGTGAAATAAAAACTCGGTAATTTACTTCTATCCTTGTGATTGGACCTTTTAAAGATTTTTTTTACTTTTTACAAGAAGAACTTTCCAAAACCTAAATCCACTGAACTAGAACCTTTCCCATCCATTTGATCATGATAAAGATGATTTTACACATGGAAGTAGTAAGTGCAAGAACATGAAAATTCATTTGTAACAGCCAAGATCTGCCCTATGGCCTATAGATGCAACAGATTGATTGTTTTACTAGACTGCAACAAACATGGGCAGTTTTGAGCATCACAGGGGATGCTCCCGAGGGGCAGAGCAGGGGCATCTCTGAGCTCTGCTCTGGGCCAGGGACAGCACCCAGGGAACGGCTGGAGCTGGGCCAGGGCAGGGTTAGGGTGGGGATCAGGGAAAGGTTCTGCTTCCCCCAGAAGGTGCAGGGCACTGCCCAGGCTCCCCAGGGAATGGGCACGGCCCCGAGGCTGCCACAGTGGTGTCTCTGCCTTATTTTAAACACTTCAGGGTGGTTATGAAAAATACTTGGCCTCTGAAGTGATGGTGAGAGACCTCTAACAGTCAGGATAAGGTTTTCCCACATGACTCCCCTTTTAGGCACCTTCATGACTGTCCAGGAGTTAAATGCATCTTTTGGTGCCCTTCACTCTGAGGTGCATCTCTGATGTCATTCATGTGTGTCAGAGCCTGGTGATGTCCAGGATGAAATTACTGTGGAGCTCTGGGTGCAGCCTGTGTGCTCTGACGGCTCTTGGGTGAAGGTAGAACCCCATGTGCTCTGTTTCAGAGCTGAAGTGCTGCAGTGCTGCTGTGGCTGTCAGAGTTCAGCTGTGAGCCCTTCCTCGGGCACAGATAGTTGCTGTTTCCCACAGCTTTGCCCTTCTCAGTGGAGTTTATTAGTACAGGACATCTTAGACTGCCTGTGTTCGTGGTCATGCAGTGATTCACGAGGACAGTGCAAAGGAAACTTCATCTTTGTCACTTGTTTTTTGAGAGCTGTCTCCTGACACAGCTTGTACTTCCTCACTTGACACAGGCTGCAGTCCTGTGGGACAAGATCCCATTTCTTCTGTGCACCCTTCCTGTGTACCCAAAGAGTGCAAATCTGACAAAAGCAGTGATGTATCTGTGATTTTGGGATGGTTCCTTGCAGTTCTCAGTGTTGTTTCAGAGTATGTTACTAAGCAAAGGATTCACTCACTGGTGCCCAAGCAAACTGGACCTGCAGCATAAACAGATTGGAGTCCGTGCATGACAAAACCAGCACCTTGCACCTTGTTAGGAAGTTTGGATTTTTGTGTGATCACTCAGCGTATTTCTAAAGTTCATAACTTAAATATTGTCTGTTGGCTCACATCTATATTCTTGCATTTATCTTCCACTGGATAACCCTCACTGGCATCAGCTTCTTAGACAAATCATTTCCAGTGAATTTATCTAGAATTGTGGTGAATTTTGCAATAAATGATAAAAGTTTAGTTGTCCTTAATTTCAAGTGGTGAATTAGCTGACGCCTTCATTAAGTGAGGTGGAGGTTTATTTTTTTTCATCTTTTTTAATAGCATTTCTACAGAACATAAAACATTGGGACTGTGGTGTTTTTTCAGACCCAAACGAGCACAGTGTTTCTTTTACAGCTTTTTTGGGATTGCAGGAGACAAAGTTCATAGGTTCTTGCCCAGAGAATACCCAGGAGATTTCAAAAGGCAGATTTTCTTGCTATGCAAGTAGAAAATTAAGTCCTTATATCAGTTTCTTCAAGCACATAATCTTTTCACAATTGCTTTTCTGTGACTGTCAAACACAGTAATGCCAATTTAATTGCGTAATGTGAGTAATCAGCATTTCTAGAAAACCTTCCCCTAGACCCATGTACCTTTTATTTGCTGTTAAAATGAGTTTATTGCTGGTTTATTTTTCCCTGCCCATCAAGCAGATGTTGCTCCCTCTCCAAGGGATTTTTCAGCTTTTCCCAGTCACTCTGGCTTGGTGACTTGCCAGATGTTTCGTTTCTCTGCAGCATTTCAATAAAAGTGCTGGAGATACTGAAGAGCTTGCAGGAGCAACAGGAGCACAGATAATGTTCTTGCTGGGAAGGTGCATCCAAGAGGAAAACACGAGGAAACCTTGAGCAGAACACTGCACATTCACAAATGTTCTCTGCACTCATGTGCATTTCCATCAGCAGCTTCCACTGGCCCTGCATGATGTGATCTCAGTTGTTTCCTACTCAGTTCAGATGTTTTTCAAACTGAATTAATAATTCAGAACAAACAATCATAAGCTGGGCCAAAAATCCATTCATTAGTATTCAGCACTCAAAGCCATCCCCACTGGATGAAGAACACAGACAGAAGGAGAAAAAGGCAACCCATATGGAGGATATTAAAAAGAAAATGTGTGTAAATATTGAAAAATCAAATACCACTACCTCAGTTTTAGTGGATTTTCCCAAACTTTCTAACAGGTAGTCATAAAATAGTAATTAATTGCTGTTTGGTTATGGAATCTTATTGATAACAAACAAAAGCTGAGGGTTTTTTTGTGGTTTGTTTTTCTGTGCAGTGTTTGGTTGATTGGCTGGTTGGGTTGGGTTGGGTTGGTTGTTTAATACTGTTATTTTTTCTAATGTAGCCTTTAGAAAGAGATAAATTAAATTTTCAGGAAGTTTGAAACGGAACGCTGATGGACATCACTGGTTTGTTCCCATGTCCTGAGTGACTGGACAGTAAGAAAAGCTGCTGCCCTGTCTTGTGTCCTGCAAGCCTCATTTAAGTGGCAAGGAAAGGTGTAAAAGAAAATTATCTGTGCTTTTGATTGGTTTTAATTCAGTTTTGCACTTCCCAGAGGTGGAGCTGAAGCGGGAACAAATTAAGCCACTTCTGCTGGAAACAATTTGTTTGCTAAATCAGGTGTTATAACCTGGAGACAAAACCAAAATTGGGCTGAATTGCTGGGTTCTGTTTTAATAAAGAACAGATGTGGGACAGCCATTTGAGAGAAGGAGCTGCTGACAACTGACCACTCAGTTACTTGTGGACTTTGACTTTTAACTAGATGAATAAAAAATAGTAATCAAACTGACAGGAAAGTACTAGGAATTATCCATCTCTAATAACAAAATAATTCAAAATGATGAAGCAGTGGTAACCTGAAAATACCTGTATTGAGTATATTAGGTCTGATCACGGTCAAATAGAGGAAAAAAGTGTAAGAAATCTGAAAATTATATTTGATGGATTAATGACAGACGCTATAAATTAAGGGTTTGTTTGATTTCTGGCAAAGACATATATTTATTGTTTATATTAATGCTTGTTTCTTTTAAACCAAAGGAAATAATTCATGGAGTCTGGTGTCTTTACAAATAATTAACTTGATTTTCATTTCTGTCTGAAATTGCTCTACACAAATGTTGTAGGGTGCTTCATCAGTAGGCAGAGCATCTTTATACCTGCCTGCTTCTAAGAAACTCCTGAAAACTTTAAATTTGAAAGATATTACCTATATTAAGGCCTATATTATGTATTAATCAAGCCCCTTCCTAGCAAGGTTCCAGGTGTTAGGTGTCGGAAGGATTGAAACAGATCCTGTGGTTCCTTTTTTAATGATGAATCAAATGTTTGGGGATTTTGCTTTCATCAATTTCATCACCATTACCATGCTCAGTCACAAACCCTGGTTTTAATCAGTGCACTAAAGCTGTTCTCCCCACTCTTTGGTGCATCTAAAGATCGTCCAGAGGAACAAAACTTGGATCTGAGAAGCAAATGGCACTATTCCATTTAAACCCTTGCCAAACATACTTTCGTAGAGATTAGGCTGAATAAAACAAGTCTGTGACGCCTTCAAAATTCAAGCCTAATCTCTTTAAGGCTTTGAATTATATTCCCTATACATGGCAGGGGATAATTCCAAAAGCTCCGCTCTAACCAAGCTACATGCCATCAATTTAAATCAAATCTCATAATTAAATTACAGATCAAATATTATTATAGTAGTTTTTTTCAGGCTTTTTTTGAAAAGACTTTGTGACAATCTGAAATATTAAAGGCCGGAGAGGACAGAGCACTTCTGGAAGTGTGATGGCATAAAAACTGGGAATGGCAGGAGTGTTTCGGGCTGCTCCATGGACTTTATATCATACTTCAGTCAACAGGCAAGCACGTATTTGTGGATCTCCTATGGAAGCAGTGTCATCTATTGCGATGTAATTTATACACACTTTGACAGAGGGGTCCAGTATGGGTGACAAAGGGCTGGGACAATAAAATTGGAATGAAATTTCCATGGAGATCTCTGTGTGGGTGCTTGAACAGGGTTTCTGTGTAAAGACAGGGAAGGAGAAAGTGCTGCAATTTCATTTATCTCCCATATCCCTCCTAATAGGGGTGACTCCCATATCCTGGCAGATGATTAGGGATAGATTTCTGGCCTAAGCTGGCTCTCATTTTATCCACATGACTTCTCTGATATCCTGGCAGTTTGCAACCGAAATTAATTATGAAAGAAGTTTCACAGGCTTATCCATGTTATCCAGGCTTATGTTTTAGGCCATATTAGGGAGGAGATAGACCTTCCTCTGTGCTGTGTGCTATCCAGGTTTCCTGAGCATGCACACTCTTAGCATTATAGTCATGGAATCCTGTAGTGGACTGGGCTGGAAGGGACCTTAAATGTCATTTATTTCCACCCCTCCTTGTATTTATACTTGCATTAATTAATATTCAATTAATAATTGTATTATTTTTGGTCATCATTCAGCCCTGTCCCATTACCTGCCTAAACAACACAGAGGTCAAGCCACTTGTCCCAGATCACCTACACAAAGTTTGGAAAAGAGCAATGGCAGCAGCATGTCTGGTACTTTAAGCTGACTTGCAAGCAATTTAAGTAGAAAGTAAATAAAAATCAGTATGGAAACATTTGAGAGACCCAACACAGTGCCACAAGTGTGCATAAATTTAACAAATTTGGCTCAGTGAATTCTGCAAAAGAATAGATTCTTTATCTTCAGATTTCTGCATCCCTCAGTAATACAAATTTCTCATATCTGAGCCAGCTTTTTCTAAGATAAGCCAAATAAAATTAGACTTCTGCTACGGAGGATCTGATTCCCTAATTGCGAGTGTAAATGTTTGCCAGAAGTACTGCTCCCTTGTTCAGTTTAATAAATCATTACGAAACACAATTAATAATGGGCTGATATCTGGTGCTTTGGGCTGCTTCTAGAAGGAAGGTGAGAGATGAAGAGAAGGCAGCTACAATGCCAGCACCAATGTGAATTTGGGGATATTTTTGTAGGGAACTGGAAAAGAATGATTCAGCTCTGTTGTGTTATCACACGCAGAAATGGAAAAGTGACATAAAGAGAATCAGATTAAAGACAGAGAAGGACAACAGGGCAAGTGATTTGTATTTCTGTACTGACAATGATATGTCATATCTGATAGGAGCCAAAAACTCCTCTTGATCACTGTTCTCTGCTCACAAACTTTGGGTCAGTCCTAAAGTCTATTTGAAATTGTCTCCTGGCTACGGTGACTGCTTGGCACGTCCCACTTGCAGCACCACGGAGACCTTGCTATGCAGCCTAAATGAAACTCTGGAATTCTCCAGCATAATCTGTCAGCATTATATGCAAGAGCAATACACAAGTGACAACTACTTTCAGAACTCCTACAGTATTTTGACTTTTTTCCCTCTGGCAGGGTTAATGTTTTCTGCCTAAAGTTTTCAGAATGAATCAGTTTAAATTTCAAATGATCAAGAAAGGGTGGGGGAAAAAACACGGATCAAAATCTGTAATATATTGAAATACAGAATATTTTAAATCATCAGGAAGAAGTTAGAATTGCACAGATGTGGTGTGTGATCTCCACTCTACCTAATTCCCCTTCTCTTCGATCCTAAGGAGTCAGTTGGAAGGTGCTGAGGATACTCAGGGGAACTCAAACTGATCCATGGCAACCCTTCAGCAGTGGGATTAGATTAACTCCTCCTCTTGCAGAAGCCCATATCACTCTTTTGTCTTTGACTGAGAAAGAGAGTTCTTACACTCTTTTTGCATGAAGTGTTCATGAGAATTTGACATGCAGTGGGAGAGGGACAAGACAAGAATTGGCCTTAATCCAATATAATGTAACTCACTGTGATTCGGGGTTAAATGTTCACATTCTGAGGGAAGGGTGAACAAAGCAGTGGATTCTGTATCTGATCCAATGCTAGTTCTTGTTTCAAAGTGGGGGCTGTGTCTCCTCACATCAGAAAATCCTGAAAAAATACAGAGCATACTTGGAGTAGTAAACATGATAATTACTTCCCAAGTAATCAATATGGGCAGAAGTGCCAGGGCAACATGATTGTGTTTGACTCAGGTAAAAATTGATCCTTTCTATTATCCAGGTTTTTAAAACATCAATATTAGCAAATACATTCCAAAAAAATAAAACCAGGAACCAGGCCAGCATTAAGAGAGGTGATGATGGCCAGAGTGAAAAATTAGCATGTGATGAGAAATGTTAACTGTAGTTGCTGCAGCACCCTGAATGTTTCATGGACATTAAATTCCTTTTGACCTGCACGCTTGCCAAACCAAAACAAAAAATAAAAGGAGGAAAGCGGTAGAAAAGAGCACAGGTCAGATCCTTGGAGTCATCAGTTGTGCAGTCCCAGTATTCCTCCTAAAACTTTAAGGGGAGATAAGTGTTGGAATGAATCCCATAAGAGCCACCAGGAAGTTCCCATGGTGAGCCCCCAGCCTTGGGTGCTTTGGGGGTACTAATCCAAGCACTGCTTCCACCTTTTTCTCCCTGGAGCCATCCCTAACTCTGGTGCATCAGGTGGAATTACCCAGCCATGCTGGGAGAAGGGGTAATTTCAGGGAAGCAGCACCCAGCCTGCTGCCTAGGAATGAAAATAAGCAAATGAAGTTTAAGACTTTTATCCACAAGTGAAGGAATAAAACCTGAAGGGAATTTGGCTTGTCACACTGTGGTAATTAATAGTAAGGGTAAGATTTTTCTCCTAGCGTGATTCAGAAAATATTTCTGAATGTCTTTCTAACTGTGCAGACTGGTGACCTCTAAATATCAATTCTATGACTGGAAGATTTTAATTTCCTTAAATCCTTAATAAATGACAGGAGAGAGCCATCATGCCTTAACCATCCTACTGCAAAAGCCACTGAGGATCTCCGAAGTCACTGGTGCTAAACTGGTATCTTTGTTTTAATAAATTATCGAGCTTATACTGAAAAAAAAAAAAAAAAAGGCATAAGGAGTGGAAACAACAATTTCTTGGGAAACTGCATATCATGAAATGGGGAGAAGGGGAAACAGCAAAATGAAAATGAAGCATTTCAAAGCTGGGGGCAGCACATGGTTTGACACTTCCATTTACAAGGGATATGGTAATTTAAGGTTCAGCTGCATTTAAGCCAACAAACTCACTTAAGGGTGAGTGCAAGGCTCATTCTCAGTGCAGGGAAGGATATTTGGATCTCTACATGGTTAACTGAGGAGAAAAGTTCTTAAATCTAGTAGTGAGAAGTAGCTACACCTAAGTGTATAAGAACTGGGCTCAGAAGCATCTTAAGTGCCATTTAAGAATCCTTGGAACACTATAACAAAATGCTCTATTTTACAGACGGTGAAGTGCTAAAAATCATTAGTTTTAAAAAAGGAAAAGAAAAATTATCCAGTGTCAACCTGAGGTCCAGGTCCTCACACTTAACTTTGTAGCAAAAAATGACCAAGCAAACAAGTCACAAGGATTTAAAGATAATTGTTACTTCATCTCCCCAGGGGTGCTGCACAGCCTGGCCCAGCTGGCTGGGGGGCCTGGAGGTCACCCCGGCCATGACTCCAGCTTCACCAAGTCACAGCAAGCCTAAGTGGTGGGGAAGACAAAGCTCTCTGAGACTTAGGAGGCGTTGGAGAGTGAAATAAGAAGATATTCAGTAATTCTACATCGTGAAGCTTTTTATAGCAGTTGTAGTTTAAAGCTGATGCCCCACCTGCATCTTGTGGCCCATCCCAAGGTGAGTGACATCACACTTCCTTCTCATGTACCCATTTTGAATTCTTTCTCTCTTCATAAAAGAGGACATTTTATGGCCCTGTCACAGAGATCCTCTGTATCAGAGCAGAAAATCCCCGTTTTAACCTGAATGCCTATAAAATCCGTACTAGTCTTGACATGTGAGAGTTTTTGTGATTAATACCCTGTAAAGACATAAGCTACTGCAGAGTGTATTGTAGAAGCCCCCAAAAAAATCAGAGTTATAGAAAGTCTGGCCTATTTTCAAAGTTTGAGACCTCACTTTTCCATTGTTGAAATAAGCCCTGTATGAAATTTGGCATCAGCAGAAATTGTTCAGATGGACTATTTTCATTTGTCCCAAGCCATATTACATTTGTCCAAATGTTAAAGGCTGCCAGTGACTACAGATTCCCACAGAGCTTATTAAACACCTCCCAGTGCTCAACTTCAAGGCTGGCAGCCAGAACATAAATGATGAGAAAAGTTGCTGCATAAATGCTGAGGGGTAAAGCCACTTGGGTTTGATAATCTTGTGGAAGCCACTTGACCCGCTTCCTCCGGCACCGGCCATCCCAAGCACCAAGCCACTGGAGTGAGCAGAGAGAGGCCACTGGTGCTCTGCTTAACTGAGCCTCTGTGAAAGCAATCAATAAACTTCCATCTCCTCCGGGAGCCCCAGACATTTACGTAATTGTCCCTACTTCCCTCTCTGAGTGGGATCTGCTCTCTTTTCCTAAAGGTTAAGGCACAGGGCAGATGTCTCCATGCTGCTGCTGTTATTAGCGTGCTTTGGCCATCTCATTTCTCAGTGGCTTTTATTGTGCTCATCTGTTCAGCAAGGCTGGGTTTTCCAAGGCTCATTTGCTGGTTAATTGCATTCTCAGATCCTCTAAGATGTCTGTAGCACCTGCTCTCCACTTCACAGACTCTTTTGATCTCTCTAGAAATATCCAACTTTGATTATGTGAAAATCTTTCCCAACCGTACGACGTGCCCGGAAAGCAAGTTACAAACTGCCATTGTGACTATTGTGACCTATGTTAGGATTGAAAATATAACTCTCTGATATAAAAGCCTGAAATGAAAAGTGATCCTATTTGCTATTCTGTTTGTGTGCCTCTCTGCTGGCTCTGGTTCTCCTTGCCTTACCAAACACTTAGGGAAAACAGAGCATACAGTGAAATATAGGTTGCAGTGCTGTGACATGCAATTCAGTAGCTCTAAAAGTGTCCAGGGTAGACCAAATCACCACCTGCTGGCAGGGATTTTTCACTTGCAAATGCACTGAAAACTTGTTTACCTGAAACCTGTCCATTTGCTTCTATCAGGATGCATTTGCAAATGTGCAGTGGGTGGTTTCAGACCTAATTGTCTGTTCTGTTTGTACAGATCTCCTTCGGTGGCAACAGAGGTTTGCTTTGTGTACCTTAAAGAGATTTCAACCATTACTGGGGTCTGGTTTGCTATTGGTTTCAGAGGAGAAGAAATGTGCAATGCAACATCTCCTTTGTTACTGACTGCATGATTAAGTTGTTTAATTGATGTCTGTTATCAGTTTTCACATTTTTCTACCAACTTTACAAGGCTATTTTGGGATTTGTTTTCTAAAATGTTTTGAATGTGTAATCCCACACTTCTTTCTCTTCATGTGTAGTGCCACACATTTTCAGTTGGAATTTTACATGAGTTTCCCTCCACGGGTGTTTGCAAAGTTTTAGCCAAGGCAGCACAGCTGTTTCTAAGGCTTAGAAAAACTGTTGTACATCTGAAAATATTCTGATAATCTAGGTGATTAACACAGAGTTATTTAAGTTCCTCCACTTGTCTTATTGCTCCAATAACTTGAACACAGCCTTTGGGAGGAGGTGGTCTTATGGAAGAATTAGACATGAGGACATTAAATTCTAATATCACCACAGAGATTATCAGATATTATGAAGTATACAGAAAGTGGGATATAAGCTCAAATAGAAGAAATTAAGGCTAAGGTGAATTCTAGAACTTCCTGGCTTCTAGCTCTTGATTTTATGAACTTAATATTTACATGAGTAACTGAGGCCTTTCTGTGTTTACCACTGATGTTTTGTAGTGGGTATTTATGAATCTGTGTTTCTTGGCCTGTGTCTCATCCTCAATATCCCACTGTACTCTAATTATGTTCAACTGTTACAGAACTAGAAGTAGAGATGATGTGTTGGAGAAAACAGTGAGAGGAGTAACAAGTGAATTCAGCAAAAGAGAGTCCTGCAGGAGCTTTAAAAGGCTGAAGGTGAATGTTTTCCCTTGATAAATGAAGGTCAAACTGCCTGTGCCAGCACTAATGCAGTGGCAGCTCCGTGGGATGACAGATCTCTGCTCCTGCTGAGGAGCAGTGCTGAAGGAAAAGCTTAGACACAACTCTGCTCCCCCTGAATTCAGCTGGAAACCCAAAGGTTCTGTGCTCAAAGCTTCCAGAGTGCCCCCAAAGCACTGAGCACTAAGATTTGTACCCAGCACCACTGGATTTTCTACCCTCCTCAAAGCTGTCAGCTAATTTTGAGCATTTACTGATAATTCAAGGTCTGCTGCACAAGCCCTTCAAGCTGACTTGAGAAAACCTCGCAAATTTACTGAGGCTTGTGCTGCAGAGCAAATTTTTTTTAAATAAATAAATAAGTAACCCCCCACCAGATGCCACTGAGGCACCAAGTGCCAGAAAATGTAAACTGGTCTGAGCCTGAAATTCATTAAGACTGCAGTGCCTTAGAGCCAGCGTGCAGAGGGCGATTGCTTTCCATGGCCCTTCTGCTGCAAACAGATTTGGACAAGCCTCACTTTAGACTCCTGTGGATACTCTCCCATTTTGATGTCGGCATTTGTGTATTTGAAATTGGGAACTTTCCTAATGCACACTGATTCAGCCTGAGAAGGCTGGATAATCCAGTGACTGCAGGGAAGAGGATGAGAGAAAGTTATTTAGATCCTACTGGCTTTTATTTTTCTTTCCTTCCTGTCTTTTAAAAATAATTATATAGGCAGAAAGATGATATGTTAAAAAAACCATAAAAATCAGCATTCTGTTCTGGCTATAGCACTTCACCAACACTGGACAATTTTATCTTCCAGGTCAGGTTTCAAACAAACCTATTTCCTAGGCAATAGGTAAACAAAGTGCATTTGTTTGTAGCAGTTGGGGAGCTCTGAAATTCAGGAGTTTGTGCAAAAGAATTCTGTTGTAGGGTATATTCTCTGAGGGGATGAAGTAATAATTAATTGCAAGTAATCTGTCATATTTAGTGTTTCTTAATCATGAGCAGACCCTGACTCACCCAAAATACAAGAAATTATTTCATTATTGAAGCATAAATTTTCATTGGAGCCTGGGGTGTTTTGTATTAGACACAGATTTGAGAGAAAGACACAAAGAGAGGTTTAATCAAAGGTTTGTTAATGTTGAAAAAATGAGGAGAGATTTCATTAAACCACTCAGCTCCTGTGGGAAGGGAAGGGTCAATAACACTGAGAACCTGCTGCATCTTTCCTTGTGTAGTGGAGAAAAAAGATAGTCTTTCAGAATGGATGTGTTAACCCTACCTGTCCTTTTCCTGCCCTTCCATCCAAAAAATAAGTTGCTTGCTTGGATTCCAAGGCAACCCAGAAAATGGAGCAAGGATGAGCTTGGCAGGGGTTTCATTTGACTCTCCCACCCACCTCTGCCTACCTCGCCAAGTCCTCTCTGCTTGTTTTTGTGTTTGCACTTGTGCGCAACAGCAACCAAAACCACCCCTTTAAAACTGGCTGTACAGGTTGTAAATGTCTTTCAAAATCTGGTAAGTGATGAAACTAAAAAAAATCAGGAGTTCCTTTGTCTCTTTCTCCTTGCTTCTTTTTCTGATTATGATGCCAGAAAGAGCTTTTGTCTCAACTTTCATTAATGTGAAACAAAAATAATTTGCTCTCAGAACACACCCAATAGCCTGGCTTGTTTTCCTCTCAGTATGTGATAGGTTTATTGAGCAAATTTGCTTTGATAGGCAGCTCAGGTTGGGAAGGGGAGTGGTGTTTTCAGACTGTGAAGGGTTCCATCTGGGAGTTTTACTCCACTGGAGCTGCACTGAAAGGATTTGTCAGTAAATATGGGACATCTTATGGAAAGTATTGTACTATTAATCTATAACTTCAACTCTGAACAAGTTTTAAAATCTCAGATACTTCAAACTGGACTTTCCTCTTTAAAAACACGGTAGTGCATGTCATATTGGAAGGAAAAAGACACTCAAGTATTCCATAGTGCAGTGAAAGTGTGGATTTGGTGAGGAGCCTGGAATCAAGACCAAACTCCTTCTCAAATGAAGCAGCTGGTCATCAAACATGCTAGATGTCCAGACTAGACACTTCTAATAATAACTAAAGCCAGCCTGGACACTTTTACTGCTGGTTTTGCACTAGGGTATTTTCTCTGGGAAGCCACTTTTCTGCCCTCAGTGCTTTGTCCTGCCCCTCCCCACCCTGGCACATTTACAGACCCTCCTTGTGGCTCCTTGGAGGGGCACTTTGTCAGAGATGCGAATATGAAGACGGTTTGAAGATGCAGGATGCAGGTAAGTGTGATTAGTAGGGCAGTAAAACGTCTCCAGAGAGGATGTGCTGATGCGGCACTGGCACCTGCTGCATTTTTCCTTGGGAAACAGAAGGCAATTGCCCTCCACTGCTGTTGGACTTCTGCTCTGTGCTGGGATTACAGAACAAAATGTGCCACCCCGAGCTCAGGAGCTTCTCCATGTCTGCGTTTTGATCCTTGCTAAGCTATGAGTATTTATAAGATTGGAGCTTATGTCACACTGATCATGAGGTCTCCCACAACACAGAGGGTGGTTGGCAGGGATTCCCTGGCTGGAACAATTCCAGTCTGAATGAAAGGAGGCTGTGACCCACCAGTATTTTCCTGGCTCGGTCAATCACTCCAGAGGTTAAAGATACAAGATAAGGCAGTGTAGAAGCACTTCTGTTGTTCTCATTGCTCTCCTGTCCTACATCTCTTTATAAAACTACATTATCTGTTAAAGAGATACCCTCTGTGAAAAAAGGTAATTTAGCACCTATGTAAATTCAGAAGAAGAACAATAATGTTGGCTTTTTGCAGCTTTGTTTTGCAATAAAGCATGTCTTGATATATATGTTTGAAAAGAATTCCATTTCTTTAAAGAAATGCTGAAATTATCTTGCATTGATTTCTGTGACTGCAGAATGTGTATGCAGTGCTGTAGCTATTCATTTGTTACTGAACAGGTTGGAGGTTCTGGCTTTTGGAAGGTTGAAAGTTATCCTGCAAGGCAGATGAAGCCATTCCTGTAAAATAAATAAATGCTGGAATCAAAGCAATGGACAAAGAAATAAGCTGAGGAGAAAGGTATTTATTATTTGGTGCATAGGCACAGCTGGAGACCCTGCTGTCATAGATCCCACAGGGGCACGTGCACAGAGCCACATCCTAACCCAGGGCTTGGACAGTTCAAAGCAGACAAAATCAACAGCTCCTAAAAAGCATGCAAAGGAAGGATTATGTAATTTGGGAGATACAACTGGTGCCTGGAGCGATGAAGTGATTTCACCATGATTTACACAAAGGGATTTTAGGGAGAAAGTTTTAATCTGCATCTCCCACAACTTTAGTTTTGAGTGTAACGTTCTTGAGGAGCCGTTCTACCAGGTAATATTCAGTTTAGAAATGTAAATATGCCATTAAAATTGTGACATTAATTATACGTGCTTTTTTTTCTCCTTTTGTAAACGTGTTATTTTGTGAGAAGAACTTGCTAAGTAGGGAAGAAGAAATCTGTGCTATTTTGCTCCTTATTATGGAATCATATAATTGTTTGTGTTTGAATCATAGTGTTGGAATTGTGTTAAAAATCATCTCACTCCAACTATGGAATGGAATTCCAACAAAGGGACACCTCCCACTGTCCCAGGCTGCTCCAAGCCCCAGTGTCCAGCCTGGCCTTGGGCACTGCCAGGGATCCAGTGGCAGCCACAGCTGCTCTGGGCACCCTGTGCCAGGGCCTGCCCACCCTCCCAGGGAACAATTCCTTCCCAAGATCCCACCCAGCCCTGCCCTCTGGCACTGGGAAGCCATTCCCTGGGTCCTGTCCCTCCAGCCCTTGGCAATTGTCTCTCTCCAGCTTTCCTGCAGCTCCTTCAGGCCCTGCAAGGCCACACTGAGCTCACCCCAGAGCTTCTCTTCTCCAGGCTGAACAATCCCAGCTCTGCCAGCCTTTCCTGCCAGCAGAGCTGCTCCATCCCTCTGCTCATGCTGGTGCCTGCTCTGGGCTCTCTGCAGCAGCTCCAGGTCCTTCCTGTGCTGGCCCAGGGCTGGGGCAGCTCTGCAGGTGGGGTCTCAGCTGAGGGGGCAGAGGGGCAGAATCCCCCCTCCCCTGCTGCCCCCGCTGGGGCTCAGCCCAGGGCAGGGGGGTTTGGGGTCCCAGTGCACATGGCCAGGGCATGTTGAGTTTTTTGGTTTTATTGTGGAGGCAACTCCTGCTAAAAGATGTGCTGTCCCATCCCCCAAACTGTGTCTGATGTTGAGTGAAAATAGTGCTCAAAAGCCACACCCTGATCTCAATACCCACCCCTGACACTGTGGCTCCAGCTCTTCACCCCATGGCAGGGAGACTGCACCTTTGGTGCTCGTGCCTGGATGCCAAAAGCATTGAGTGCTACTTCTAAGTCGCGAACAGACACCTGATTGCAACTCCTTTTGCCCATTTCGTGCAGTGAAACCCAAATATAGCTGAAAACTTTTTCTTAAATGAACCTGAGGGTTCCAATGCACTTGGAAGCCCAGGAAGGAGTTCAAAGTACTCCCCCTGATCCAGAAATGACTTTTGAATTCCTCAAATTCACAAGGACTGCGTTCATTTAAAAGAAAAGTGAGTTTTGAGCTAGATCCTTATTTCAGTCATTTTTCATTTAAACATTTCATTAGGCTGCTTTCCTGTGATCCCTGCAGACTCTTACTGGTAATTCAAGTGAGAAGGAAGAGGATTGACACATACTTGAAAAAATATAGCAACTGCTCTTTACCCATCACCTAAAACTGAAACAACAGCACAGCTGTGGTGCAGTGCTTCCATGAGGAGGTGATCTATTAAAAATCTGTCAATATCTTTATCTCCAAGCAAAACTGAAGCCCACGTACATGAAATAACCTTCCCAAGATCACCTTACACAGCACAGAGGAGAAAACAGAAGTGGTCATTCAATCTATTCTCTCTTCCTGTCCCATTGGACACCCCAGGTAATTGCATCTGGTTTCGTCTTCTCTGAATTAACTATTTTTTCACAACAATTTATCAGACCTGGTCTTCATGGTGTGTTTTCAGAGTGGGAAAAGGGTTCAAACTCCTGCAATAGCCCAGCACAATCTTTCTGAAGGCGTTGATGCTGATGGGCACAGACAGCTATGAAATGAACCTGTTACCTCTGAATTCATGTGCCCACTAGGGGACACTGGGACATTACACTTTTGTTCAAATGAAAGATAGTTCAAAAAGAGTGAAGATGGAAAATCCTCTTGTTCTCAGTCTAAAATACAATAAAAATTATGCACGTATAATTTCTAATCTGTGCAGGGTGATGTGCAATATGTTTTAAAAAGTCTGATCAGTGGCAAGCTCCTGGGCAGGAATGCCAGATCTAAGGAGTTCAAACTGGTCCATGATATTACAGGTTTTGAATTGCAAAGGTAATGGATCATATTTTTGGCATTTCCCACTCGTTACAGATGGTGTCAGAATGATGGATTAATCTGTGGGCATTTTCTGTCCTTGCTATAATCTTTGTCAAAGGAATGAGGTATTGTAATTATAATGCCTTTTGTATCATATGAATTATGAGGGCAGGCTTCAGAACTTTGACTTCCTTAAAAGTAGCTTTTTTCCATGGTGATTAGATAACCTGGTATTTTACCCCCTTTTCAAGTGAGCAACAGCAAATAAAAACATTTGAGTAAAGGCAGCAGCTGAGTTTAGAATGATAAACTAATATGGAGGAGAGTAGGTTAATGGTGTGTAGTCTATGTAAAAAAGCCTTATGTACTCTCCATTAGTATTTCACATTTCACAGATAGATGGCTGCTGTCTTTTCCCCTTGTTGACTTCCCTAGAAATGAGCCTGTAATTTATGTAGCCAGGCTGTGAATTGAGCTGTGCCTCAAAGCAGGGAAGGAGGAGCCCTCCTGTGTCTCAGGGAGTTTCTGTTGCATTATTTCACTCCCTGCCTCGGCGGGTCCTAAACATGGGGCTGGAAATAGGAATGTTTTCCCCACATGTGGCACAACTGAAGACAGGGCCTAGACTATTATGTCAGCCTGGGTTTAAGTTTACTTTCTGCAAAATATTGTGACAAATTCAGAGAAAGAAACCTCAGAATTCTGAGCAACACTGACAGAAAGGATGGAGAAAATCAGGTATGAATTTATAGGAATCTTCATTTCAGTGCTTTGTACCTTTCACCCTTTCAAAACATATTTCCAACTTTCTTATTTCAGCCTGGCTTTGTTTCCCTTTGTTTCTTCTCTTCCATTCCAGACATTGCTCTTTCCTTGGGATGTCCAGCAATTTTTAACAATTCCATGTCTGCTGAGCTCAGGTGATCCATCAGTGCCATTATTTATAACCAGTGCGTGACCAGAAGCCTGAGACAGTCATCTGAAGCTCTGAGCACACCTCCTCTGTGAAATGAAGAATTTGGTCCTGTTTTTAGTATTAAGTATTATGCACAGAGGTCTTACACATATCCCTTGCACTTGAAGGGAGAGATACCTCCTCATTTGTTTCTATCTTTAAGAAAGCCACAAGAAATGGTCAAAATGCAGACAAAAATTCAGATGATTCTCTTATCTTTCTGCTTGTCATGTGTTTTTTAGTCTTTTGAAGGCTGTAATTAAGACTTAAGGAGTAATTAAGACTTAAGGACCCATATGCCTGTTACTCTGAAGGTGGCTGTGGTGAAAGAGAGGAGCAGGTGAGGCTGGTGGTGAAATTGGCTGTGATAATTCCTAGAAGCCTAAAACAGCCCAGGTTGGATGTTTGGGATGGACCTTGAAAGATCAGACTTTCATTGCAAACGGAGTTTATCTATCCCACCATCCCATCTTTAAAACCTCCAGTGATGGGGACTCTGCCACCTCCCTGGGGAGGGTGTTCCGGGGAATGGTTGTTTCACTCTAAAAAATTTCCTTTTAACATCAGGATGAAAGTTAAGGCATCTTTTCCATAAGTTAAGGAACACATTTCCTACTTTTACACTATTTTTGAAGCTGAATAAAATCACAGGGAAGTGCAGAAACCATTCTGAGACACAGCATTTGCTCAGTGGTTTTTGCTTTATATTCATAAGCGGAGTATTATGTATACACTCATTTTCTGAACAATGGCTTTTGTGAATTTTCTGGAAGTTGAAAAAATGATGACTTTACATGTGATACCTTATAGGGATTATTCTCTTTCTAATGATACCACTTGGAAAATGTTATTTTAAAAAAATGCTCTGCTCAGCATCCAATCACTCAAATTATTCAGCAGCATTGTTTAAAAATAGAAGCAGTGAATTAAATATTTGTCCGATTGGAAGTCAGTGACACAGCTGAACAAAGTCAGAATTCTGTCACTTGTGTTTTTGAAAAGAAAGTTCTGATAAAGGTATGAACTTCAGTGTTGCAAGAAGAGAAGTATTCAAGGAAAAGATCCCTTTATCTTGACATAAAATCTAAAGGGAGGTTATATTAAGGAAAATTGGCGTGCCTGTGAGTAGACCCCAAGCACTCAGATCACATATTCATGAAAGTCTGAAAACCTCTTATTAAATGCTGCTCTGTTTTTGTCTTAGTCACAGGAGTTGAAGCTTTATCTTTGTTTCTCACTTCTTATGTCAATTCTGGGTGCCTCTGTCTTTCAACAGCCTGACTGGACTTTTAAGTCTGGGATACCTGACTGACCTCAGTCCTTGGTGTTGCAGGAAATGCACCTTGACCTTCCAGAGGGAGACACAGGAAAGATGGAGAGAGAGGATTTCCAAGGGATGGAGGGACAGGACCCAGGGAATGGCTTCCCAGTGCCAGAGGGCAGGGCTGGAGGGGATCTTGGGAAGGAATTGTTCCCTGGGAGGGTGGGCAGGCCCTGGCACAGGGTGCCCAGAGCAGCTGTGGCTGCCCCTGGATCCCTGGCAGTGCCCAAGGCCAGGCTGGACACTGGGGCTTGGAGCAGCCTGGGACAGTGGGAGGTGTCCCTGCCATCACAGGGGGTGGCACTGGATGGGCTTTAAGGTCCTTCCAACCCAAACCATTCCATGGTTCTGTGATTAAACTCATTTGAAACAGGTCATGCCACGTTATACATTTTGATTGCACAAAGTGTTTCTAAAGAGTCTTTTAGGTGTTTCATTTTTGGGTGAAGTATCTTAAAATTGTTTCCTGTTTTCCTGTTGCCTCATCTATGGCTTCCATCTCTGAAAGAAGCACAGAGGATGCAAAAGCTCAGGGACTTTGCAGTTGGCTATAAGGAAAATCTCTCTGTCATGGGAGTGGTTCAGCATCAGAACAGATTGCCCAGGAAGCTGCTGTGTCCCCATCCATGGGGATTTTCAGAGCTTGATGCGACAAAGCCATGAAGAGCCCAACCTAAGTTTGGGGTTAGACTTGCTTAGAGCAAGAGGTTGGGCTACAGACAACACAAGGCCACTTTCAACCTAATTTTTTCTGTGATTGAGGGAGATTTTTTCTGAGTTGAATGCAGCTACACAGACTTTTCAGATGTTGTTTATTCTTTCATGTTCTCCTAATAGGGAGCTTTAATTAATAAACAAAGAGATGTTAATACAGGCATAGTTTGGTGCAAAAGAAAGGAAGGTGGCACAGTGGTATATTTTGAAATACGAGAAATAAGGAAATACAAGGACTTCAGAAAAGGCCTTGTGTCCTCAGTGAAAACTGAAGAAAACAGGAGCCTCTGAGCCTTTAGTACATTAATCTCTGAGTTTCAAAACCTTGAAGAATAATAACAAAGTTGTTTTCATAAGCAAAGATCTGTAGTTTTAAGAAAATATGGACATTTTTAGCATCCAATAATTTTATCAGTGGCAAAATGAATCCGACAGCCGAAATACACCATGCGTGTCTTGTACATTATGATAAACACGTCTGAAAATTAGAAAATTTAGATTATTTCCAAGTTCAACTGTAAACATCACCCAGCAAAACAAAATGAGAGACAGTTTGCTGTCACTTCATGTGTCCTGGTGTCTCAGCATCTCACTGGCCAGGAATAAACTTCGGGTTTCTATCAAATGCTTCATCTGAATGTGTGGAAGCACTTTATAATAGCGCTAAACATGTAAATGCATTTTATTCCAATACCAACATGCACTGGGTCAAGACTCTGGCACATCATAAATAAGTAACTTTTAGTGACTTTGAGACACCAAACAGATTTGGTTTCAAGTACACGATTGCCTTACTCGAGTTGGGTGATCTTAGGCCTTTCCACCAGTAACAAAACTTGCTGGTTTCTGTGGGTTTGAGCACTTTGTATACCCTAAAAAGCAGTAATGGACTTTTGAGGCCAAATTTAGACCATAAGAATGACCTGAAGTAGAGCCCCACATATTTAATCAGTATCAGTAAGTTTTATTTATGTAAGGATGACAAAATTTGGCTTTCCCAAATTATAACAGCATATTTTTACCGTGTGGCATTTTCATTAAAAATTAAATGGGATATAAAAATGTCTCCAATGTATTTGAGGCTGTTCTGGAGTACAAAGGACAGCGTATTACAAAACAAAGATTCCTAAAGTATTTCACATTTTATGGGGGAAAAATAAATAGCCTAAAACACTGTAAAAGATGAGCTAAACTCATGTGAAAGCATTGGTATACATAGAAGATATAGAAAATATTAGGAGAGCTTGATTTAATGCACTCTATTAATTACCATTAATTATTTAAAATGTTATAAAACTCCCCCACGAACCTCCACGGAGATGCCATCATGTCAAGCAAGCAATTAAAATACAATACAGTTAACCATAAAATAGAAAGCAAAAGGAAATAAAATATTAAAAAGCTAAACAAAGTGGTGGTGTTAACAAATCTTCAGCACTTACTGAAATTCTCAGTTGCCTGAAACCGAACCAATTCCAATTGCATCAGCTGATTTGTATTTCAGCTCTTAAAGTCTTACCTTCTCCAAAAATCTTGCATCATAAATTCAATTTATTTCTTTATTTATTTTTTTTAGATACCATTATGAGCTTTGCTATTGGAACTGACTAATTTATGTCAGGAAGAGAAAACAGTCATCAAAGAAACAGCAATCTGTAAAAAACACTGAATAAGATGGGCTTTTCTTGATTCAAGAAAATGTTCTGGGTAGCAGAGGGAGGTGACTGTTAATTACAAAGGGGTTTTTTTTAAAGAGTAATGGCATGGTACAGATCAACATGAATCCATTGCTATGGAACTGATTTGGGCATCAACAAATTAAAACACAACTAATTAGACCAGAGTCTGCCAGGACTAAGTTAGGCATGGCACTAGAAACAAGGGAGAATATGAGAAAAGCCTTTCATAATGTAATTATATATAAAATTTTCCTTCCCTCTGCCACTGTAGCAAGAGCCACCATTTGTATGCTAAAATGCAGAGAATTGTTGACTCTTCTATATTTTTACTGGAATTACATCAATAGAACTCTGCAAGCCTGAAATTTCCCTCACGTTTTACACCTACACCCCGTGTCTGCCTTTGATTGTGGTGATAAATGCTGAGGCCTGGAATTTTGACTCTTCCAAAATATCCTCGATCTATGATATCATGTATTTGCCAATTATATCAGTCTAAACTAAGGCTGTGCTTCTCTGACCCTTGTCCCCTCACAGGACCAGTGTGATAAACTTTCTTAAAACACATCTCACAGATGGGGATTGCAAAAGGGAAATGATCCAGTGAAATACATTCCTGTTTAATAACCTACCTTCCCCTGTAATTAAAGGCAATTCCAAAATGCAACAGTTCAATCCAAGACAAATGCTGCCTCTCCACTCCGTTGTTAAGCATTAAAAAACCCTGCAACCATCTGTCACTTATGATTATTAGACATGTCAACAGGCTTTGTGCTGCACTTCTTTGAAATACTGTAGGTTCTAGATGTCAATTTATATTGTGTCACCCCTTACAGACTCAATACATACATTTTCATGTCAGCAGGAGGCTGTTGGCTTTAATGGGCACCCCTACAACTGTGAAAACACAACTCTTAGCAGATGATCACCGCCTGACTGAAGCAAGAGCTCAAACACCAGAAATTTGCTTACAGTTGGCATTCCAGTAAATTTGTTTGGTTTGCCTGGTTGGAATATTTAGGGGGCCCACTTGGGGAGTTTGATCATCACTGGCAGTGATTTGGAAGAGTGGAAACTTGTGCATTTTTACACCTACAGAAGTGTCTGCCAAATCCGCTCTCAGAAACATCCCAAGGTTTACAGAACGACTGGTAGAGCAGAGAAAAGCTCTGACACGTGAGACTCACCCGGGGAATGACTTCTGCTAAGCTTCAGTTCTGGTCTTGGTTCTCCCTCCTCCCAGGCTGCCCCTGCTGCGCTTGGCCATTGCATCCTTCCAGATATATTGATAGAAGCCTCGGGCATTGTGTTCTTCCCACTGTTCGGGTTTTGTTCAGTGCAGGGAGGGTTCTGCTTGGTGATTGCCCCTGGGTTTTCTGCAGTACCAAAACACTGCCTTTCCTCCTCCCAAGGCACAGTCCTGAGCAAATAACCAGAAAAAACTTTTGGATGTTTTCCTTGAGGAAAGATTGAGAATTCAGGACCTCAGCAGCTCAAAATTCAGAACCCAGGCAAGTCCAGCCCTTCTGTCTCATGCTGAGGGTGGTTGGTTGGGAACTCAGTGGTCCTTATGTTTGGAACAGCTGGGACAGGCATTTATTGCCAAGTGTTATCAGGGCCTGGAGTGGCTTTTCTTAAACATCACAGCAAGGCTGTGCTTTGAAAGATCTCAAAAAATACTGCCTTCACTGCTGCAAAGTCTTTGATTCTATATACAATTCTATCCTTGTAAGAGTGGTGTTTCTGTGAAATTAAACGAGAAGTGTTTAGAGAATCCAGTCTATTAAAGACACAGTGTTCATAATAGACACAGGATTTTGATACAAGAAAAGATAGGTATTTAGATAGGAAAAAGGCATTTTGTTTAGTTTTATTCTAAAACTCCTAAGGTATGTTTTATATAAATATATATATGGTAGTTCTATTTATTTCTGTAATTCTCTTGTTACTCTGCATTCTTATATGAGTATTTGCATGAAACTTGTGGACAAAATAGCAATGAATGAAAAATCCAGTATTTTCAGCTACTTCATAAACAGTTTTTACTGAGTGTAGAACTTATTTTTGTCAAAATAAATTAGATTACACTCTATATTTACAAGAGATTTTTTCTATGGAAAGGTAGATTTAACGGAGTTGTTATTTCACAAGCACTCACATGTTGTATCCCAAGCATGTATATGCTTTTAAGACAAAGCTGTTTTATTCTTTAAAGGTGAAACACAATTTCAGTACCAAGTAATTAACTATTTCCACACCTAATCCTTCACTAGCTGAAAATGCAAGGATTGGTTCCCTTCAAGCAGTTCTCAGCTTTGTTTGGGGATGTTCTTTTTTTATTGTTATTACTATGAGTTGAACATCATAATTTTAAAGCAGGTACATTAAGGTAATGGAAAATTAATTTGGTGCCTATTAAGTCAGGTATAATTATGTTAAAAGATAATGGTAATGAACTTTGATCATTCAGTTCAGGAAAGTCAGAAAATTAGTGTAACACATCCAAAATAATGATAGTCAAATTCCAGTAGATTTCTAAGAGAAGAGCAAGCATTGCTTGTTTCATCATAAACATTATAGTTAGCAGTTAACAGAATCATGAAGAATTTCTGCAACACATAATCAAATATAAAATCTGACTCTAGAAATCCACTGAAAACTCTGAGACATTGTTTGAGAATTAAAAGCATTAATTTAAGGAATTGGATGTATCTTCTATGCATTCTTCTTTTCAGTAAAGTAAATATTTTGTACCAGCTCATGTAGTAGGGATAGTTTTGCTTTAGGATTAGAATTCAGGGAGCTGTGGACTTAAAATGTTCCTTATAGACCAAAGCATCTCCTTTTTTTTTTTTTCACCTGGAAATTTTTCCTGAGCAGTAGGAAACATGGACACACTTATCCAGCACTTCACTCTGCTCTGGATGTTTAAAAATGGGAACTGTGCCTGTGCAGATCAACTCCACAGTGCATGCCTGGGAATGGCAGCCCTCTAACAAAGTCTTGCACCGGGTTTATATAAATATATTAATATATACATACCTTCTGTCTGTCTGTCTGGACAGCCAGTGTGAGAGACCCTTGGTGTGTCTCTGACTGAAGGAGCCAGAGAAGGTGATCACTAGACAGAACTTCTGGGCAAAACTTCTTTACACTGCAGCCAATGAATTCCTGGATTTTCCTGCCCCACGAGATGGTAGAGGCAGAGAGTGTCAACAGGTTTAATGTGGGGTTAGACAAATCTATGGACAATATCTTCACAAATCCTAAAGAAGGAGGGCAGAGAGGTACCTTCTCCCTACTCTAATGCCTGTAGGGGGATGAAAAACAACACATTGAAGAAAATAGTTAAGCTTTTCTGACTTCCAGAAACATCTTTACTGCTGCTGGAGGCAGAGCTCTGGGCTGGACTATTGGGCTGGCCCAGCACTGCATCTCTCCCAGGTGGGCGAGTGAGATAAGAAAAGTCTCCTCTACACCCTAAGAAGAACAGAACGGGGGGTTGTGAGATTTTACCCTCCTGCTTTGGCTTCAGCCAGCACAGGCCAGAAAGATGTAGTAAGGAAAGAATACAGTCATTAAGGGGTGATGTTTTTAATCTTGTGATTGAAGAGATCTAAAAGCTGAGAGGTCTGAACTGTGGTTGTGAATTGTCTGTGGAGCTTTAGAGGCTGCAAATATGTCAGTGCCTGGGAGACTGATCAACAGCTGCTTCCCTGTAGAGGGCCTTTGCAAGTAGAGAGAAATTGTCTGAGAGTGGGTACCTTTCTCACTGGCCCTGTTTTGTAGTGTTAAAGGCCCTGGGCACTGCCTAGGAATTGTATGGATTTAACGTAGCCCCCAAGGTCATCACACTGCAGAGAGGGCATGCGAGGATTTGGGTCTCAGAGAGCAGGTGAGGCACTGTGGACACTGCAGCTGGACTATATCTGATGTCACAGGTGGAGCGATGCGTTCTTTTCATTTTGAAAATTGCTGCAGTATGGGTCTCCAAGTGCTTATTGACACAGCAGCAATGATGCTGGGGTGGGATAAGGGAATATGTGTACCACAGCCACGTGCTGTCTAAACAGGGGCAGAAAAGCTTCCATGCAGACACTCCTGTCCTTCAGCAGAGGGCTGGCAAGGTTCCTAGCTACAGCTATAGCAATGTTTCCAGCAGGTGCCTGCCTAATCTCTTCTTAGACGTTTCTATGAATCTGGGCTTCGTAATCTGCCAGTCCATTCCCCTGTATCACTGCTCCTTCTGCTCAAAACCTTTATTTCCTGCTCTCTTGGTATTTGACTCAAGTGCTCCTGATTCTTCTGGAGACTTTTTCTTAACCCCCAGCTAGTGGTGGGAAAAGCAGGTGGTGTCACCCTCCTGCTCCTGACCTGTTCCAATGTATGTGTAGGGAGCACTGGAATTTCTAAAAGGTGTGACTTGAGACAAGGCTTTGCAGCCTCTAGAGAGGCCTTGAGGAGAAATCAATCAAGAGGACATGCTCACAAAATTATGTCTAAGCTTGCTTGCCGTGATTTGTAGGAGAATAGAATTTTTCCAGATGTGAGGATAGAGGATAGGATAGGATAGGATAGGATAGGATAGGATAGGATAGGATAGGATAGGATAGGATAGGATAGGATAGGATGGGATAGGATGGGATAGGATGGGATAGGATGGGATGGGATAGGATGGGATAGGATGGGATAGGATAGGATAGGATAGGATAGGATAGGATAGGATAGGATAGGATAGGATAGGATAGGATAAATAGACTGTTTCATTTGGAAGGGATGTCCAAGGATCATCCAGTCCCAGTGCCCAACCAATTCAGGGCTGACCAACTTAAAGCACATTGTTAATGGCATTGTCCAAATGTCTTTTAAACCCTGACAGACTTCAGTCACTGACCATCTCTCTGGGAAGCCATTCCAGTGCTTGCCCACCCTCTGGGTAAAGAAATGCTTCCTAATCTCCAGTGTAAACCTCCCGTGGTGCAGGTTTGAACCATTCCACGTGTCCTACCACTGGATCCCGTGAGGAGAACTCAGCACTCTCCTCCCCTCATCCCCCTCAGGAAGCTGCAGGGAGCAGTGATGTCACCCCCTCCTCTGCCTCCTTTTCTCCAGGCTAGGCAAGCTCAGAGTCCTTGTCCACTCCTCACAGGAACTCATGCTCTTGCAAGATCTGTAAATGCTTAAAGAACTTCTGGAAAACTAAAAAGTTCTGAATATTTCAGAATTCAAAATTCGAAATGTTTCTGATATTTCTAAGCAGCAGCATGATGTGGAAATCAGAGAAAATTTGTTGCATACTTTAGCTAGTTTTCCATAAGAACAGGAAAGGAGCCCACTGTTCTAAGACTAAATTAGAAGTATAGATCTGAAGGTTTTTTTACTGGTCCCTTTAAACATTCACTAATTTTTGTTAATGAATATGGAAATTTCCCTGATTGATCACTAATTACAAATGAACTACACTGTGAGATTAGTGATGATATTTCTTGGACAAAGGAAATTGAATTCTCAAGGTTAGTTTTCTTTCAGTAAGCCAAATATTCCCTGGCACTTTGCAGCACCATTTGCATTTCAGTGAGGTTGTGGCTCTGTGCCATTAGTTACCATACCTTGCCTTCAGTGTAGTCATCCTGAAAAAAGTCCCTGCAAAAAGAAAGAGCTCTCATTTTTAGTCTAAAATTTGGTTTCCTATGTGTAATTATTTTTTTATTATTATTTTAAGAGCGAATTCAGCTGCTATAGTTCTATCTCTAATTTAGAGGGATAAATCCAACACATTTGAAAGCTTAGTTCCACACATAATGAGACACACACATATTTTTAATACACTTAAGCAAGTCAGTGATGATATTGGCAAATTCATTGAAAGCTCCACTCACCTAAAATAAGAAAATAACCTAAATTTCCAGAAGCAGCAAGCTTTCCAATGCTGTACTTCAGTGTTGTCTTCAACCTGAATGTTTTAATTCGTGCTTCTTTATTGTCAGGAGTAGCTGCTTTCTAGTGAATAGCAATGCTTTTGGATTTTTTAATCAATATATAAATAAACAAGCATATCACATAATTATCTGTTCTAGTACTACCTGGAATATTTCTCTTTTTCCATTTATTTATTGTATCCAGGTCTCTAAGCAAGTTTTATACTAAAAATCAGCAGAGAATAACACTGTTAGTTCTGATGAGGGACAGATACAATGAATAATGGTTACTTATATTTCAGTTTTTATGATTTGGTATCCTGAACTGGCCATGCAATGTAAAGTCAAGTCTTCCAGCAATTTCTGGGTGTCTAAGAGACCTTTTTGTTGATGATTTGCCTCAAAGACATCTAAACACAAATTGGTGGAGCAGCTTCCCATTTGTATGCAGCCTCTGTCCTTGTTGTCCTTCTCTTGCAGAGCTGAGATGTCTGAAGCCTGAATGCTTCCCTGTCCCCCAGTTCTGCACTGAGGAACGTGGCTCTGCTAAATCAGGAGCCCTGATCTAGCACAGAGCTAGGGAGACCTTTGGAAAAAAAACCAGAAGCTAAGGGCATTATCTCTCTCCGAATTCTTGTCTTTTTGTGACGCTGAAGGAATATGAAATTTCATATTCCGTGCCTTTGGAATGTCACTGTAGACTGGGAGTGGGGGTTGGCACCTGTCACCTAAAACAATAGGTAGGAACTAAATGCATTCAAATTGCCATTGTACCGATTAGGCAGTGTCAGAGACAATGCCATCATTCTATTGTTCCCACTGAGAGCACATGAGAGGCAAATCCAGTGACACATTGTGTAGAGAGTTCTCAAAAGTGACTGGGAAGAGCAGGAGAGAATTAAGTGTCGGCATGTTTTAGTGCTGGTATCAGATGCTCTCCATCTCGGGCTCTGCCTGACGGGTGTTTAGTGAGTCCTCTTGTTGTATGTCCGTGCTTTCTTTACTGTGCCTGCATTCTCCTCTCCTGATTGCTCCTGTATTGAATAAAGTTGCACTTTCATTAATGCAGTTCTTTCAGCAATGCCGTACTCGCAGACAGACCGGCTCTGGTTACGCCTTTGTTAGACCTCAAACTAAGCGTGGCCATGTGAATCATCTTTTTAATGAGAAACCTTCCAAATAAACTCCTTGGTACAGCAGTGTGGGTTAGTGGTGACTCAACAGCAAGAACTGTGGGGTACAAGGCAGAGCAGAACTTTTCTCACCTTAATTGCTCTGTGCTGCTAAAGAGGTTGACTTTCATATGAGAAGAAAAATCACTCCATTTAGAATAATTTAAAAACAAACAAATAAACAAACCTGAGGCTTTTTTTGTGTGCAAATGCAGCATATTTATCACAGTTTGCAGCAGCTTGTTTGCTGGCTTGTTTTATGTTCCCTTCCTAATGTCATCAGAGTGCTCCTGGGGAAAAACCTCAAACAGCAAACATCAAACTGACAATAGGCAGGATGAGTATTCCCAGACCTTGCATCATCTGAAAAAACCACAATAAATAATTAAGAGCAGCCATAGCATCACACAAATGTTTGACCAAGATGTGATGTCTCACACTGCATTCTAAATGTCAGAAAGTCAGGGACTGGTGAACAAGTGCATGGAGCAAATTTAACAGCAAAGAACGTGGAAATGTCCCATTTCTGTACCAAGTGGCAACACAAGTTACTGTCACTGAAGCACAGATGAGCTCAGGGTGCAGGAGTTGACTGTGATCATGCACATGGAGATTATAGAATCATGGGATGGTTTGGGTTGGAATGGAGCCTTAAAGCTCATCCAGTGCCACCCCCTGCCATGGCAGGGACACCTCCCACTGTCCCAGGCTGCTCCAAGCCCCAGTGTCCAGCCTGGCCTTGGGCACTGCCAGGGATCCAGGGGCAGCCACAGCTGCTCTGGGCACCCTGTGCCAGGGCCTGCCCACCCTCCCAGGGAACAATTCCTTCCCAATATCCCATCCAGCCCTGCCCTCTGGCACTGGGAAGCCATTCCCTGGGTCCTGGCCCTCCAGTTCCTGAGGAATTGTCCCTCTCCAATGAAAATATGTAGGACAGCGAGCCTCCAATGGAAGTGTCAAAAACTGTGGCTTCTTTTCAGTCTGCTTTTAATGAAACAACAACTAAAATCTTCTCTGAGCAGTCATTCTCCCTTTCACTCTGTCTCCACATCCAAACATGTTCTTTCAAGTCTTTCCATGGTCTCGTCTGTGTCCCAGGTCCTGTTGAGTGGGATTGTGAAGCCTTGCAGAAGGAGGGAATACTGTGTGTCATGGATTCCCTCTTTCCAGCTGCTCTGGAGACTAACAGGGAGTTTCACACTGTTGTTGATGCTTCAGACCCATCTATTTTATGTTTTTTCTTCCTTTTGGCAGTCTGAGCAGTGGACACTAATGGACATTTGAAGCACCCTGCTTCACTGATGGTCTTTCAGAATCAATACATCTTAGAAATTATTTTATTTAGTCTCTGGAGAAGCATTACAGTTATGAATGGTAAGAATATTTTGGTGATTCAGTACATTTGAGGAATGCATCCTATAAGGTAAGCACTGAAGTCCTCAAGTGGGGCTGGACATGGATCCAAGCACTCACCTGGAGAAGGGAGAAGCTGAACCTCACCCATTAACTGTGTGCAGAAGTTAGCAGTCCTCTTAAAATGAATTTTAGACAGGACAGCTGCTTCTGGGATTTTAACCTGTTCAAGGAGATAATTTCAATTATGAAGTGAATATCCTATCATGGTTTAAAGCTGTACTAATGTCTTTAAATCTTTCTCAGTTTAAAGCTGTTGTCACAAGGGGGTTTGGAACTCGGCTTTCTACTTTGATCTGCTCGACTCAGATGCTGCAGCATTGGCTGTGAAGACACATCCAGGCCTGGTTGCAGGGACAGATGAGCAAATTCTTGGCTACCATAAACCAGCACAGCTTTACTGAAGTCAGCAGAATTATGTGGAACCTCCTATGAGCTGGAATTTCCTACCGTTTGCTGTGTGAATTTATGTTTTGGAACCTCTTTATGTGCTTCTATTTGTATTTTAAAAAAAGGTCCATAGATACCATTGATGTATCACCTTTGAGCCTTGTGAAATGAGTGTGGATGTTAACAAGGAATAGATAAATTTTAAAAAGACCCCGACATTATTTTAAGGTTTAAAGAGAAAACATTATTTTAATATCTTTCTAAGGTACAAATAAGAAAATGGTTTTATGCCTCTCACAAATTTGCAGCAGACAGACTACAAGAAATCCCAAGGGATTCACACTAAACCTTGGAATGCTGCAGTGGATCTGTTCCTGCTGCAGCTGAGTGCTATTCTGTCAGGGTGTTTGTCTGTTCCTGTATTAGTTATGCCAGAAAAGTCCTGGAATCAATCTTGGACACTTTAGTGTTACCTGAGAACAGATGGCTCCGTTCTCTTGACACAATATTTAAGGAGCAACTTTGTGACAGGTTTCAGAGTTTCACTGATGTAGATGTTTAGCCTTCAAGGATTCCCTGGCAGTCAAACAACAGCTGGAACAGTTTTGTGACTAAGTTTGGGTACATGGGATTCCTGGTAAAATGACACATTTAGGATCCATTGGTGCATATCTTCAATGAGTTACTTTGCCAATCGTGGTATGGCAACATAAGAACAATTTATTAGCCAAAACAAGAGGTACAGAGATCACAAAACAAGTGGTACAGCTGGGTTATCCCACATGGGAGCGTCTCCATATCTACTGCTGGGTGTTGTGCTAAACTCAGGAATTATGGGTTGTTATTACATGAGAGTCTCATTATCTGGTTATCAATAATAATACAAAAGCTGTCTGGAAGTTACTTTGCAAGCCAGTGTGGATTTGGCCCTGATAACTGAAATTATTATTGCCTAAATCACTTTTATAAGATTTAATTTATTGTACTTTGTAGTGTGGCTGTAAGTTATGCACAGATTATGGTCAGTGACACTTACAAGCAAATATATATATTTTAGGGAGAAGTGGTTACCTTTCCCAAACATCTTTAAGTGATCAGATAATTATTTCTATATTTGCCTACGTGTCTGTCTCTCCAGACGGTCAGAATCTATGTGGATGTAGAAGGTCTGATTTTTAATACTGAATTACTCCCTTTTTTTAACCAACATAATATTAAGAATTTTGAGAACAAGTTATCCAAATGGTGTTTGCTTTTACGTTGCTCTTTATTTATTTTTTTGAGAAATCTGTTTTACATGAAATTTCCTCTTTATGATACTTAATGAGCAGTTGTTTATACAGCTGAATAAGAGAGAAATGGGTCGACCATGTTCAATATCAATTTCTGTCTTGTGCTTATAAGGTAGAATATGAAATTGTTCTTGACTATTATCTCCACTTGTGAGTCTTAGGCTGTCTATTCCTGAGCTGGTAATTAAACATTAAATGCCACATTTGAGAGGTCATGAACATTTACAGTGATTGCACTACTGTATTAATAGACTGCTAGAGAGAGGTACTTTGAGTTTTAAAGCAGGCAAAGGAAAACTTAATGAAAGAATCAGCTAATTCTGTCTCTTTAGCATTATTAAAACCTGTGGTTTCTATAGAGTCTCTGTTTTCTCAACTCTGAGATGGTGTGTCCAGAGTCAAATTGTAGAAGGATATTCCTACCCTATAAAAAAAGATTGAAATTGATAATTTTAAAAAATCCAAGCCCTTCATGAAAACAGAATTTTACAAATGGATGTCCTTGAGTAGTTCAAGACTGAAGTACATTCATTTTCAGAAAGCAAGATGAGCATTGCTGTCCCAGTAAGAATAAAAGAGAATTAAATAGTTGGATACCCCTCAAAGTTTTAATGTTCTGTGGGTTTTTACTAATTTTACAGAAACCATTATTTACTAATTATTACATAAACATGACAGCTGAATTATTAATTGTAATAATTTTCTCCTTTAGGTTGCTTTCTGTAAATAATCTTTCTGTAAATATTTCTACAGAGTGCCTGTTAATTACAGCCCCTCCATAGGCAATGATGGTGGAGGAAATTAATAAAATATATGCAGAACTCGATTAGTTTCTGTGATTTCCACAATTTGGACCATGTTCCTCAGGGCCTGACATGCTCAGACATTTCTTCCTGGACTCAGTGCAGTATTCCTTAGCATAACAGAATTGCAACATCCTGCCTGCCAGGACCTCCTCATGCTCTCCCAGGTCCTGGAAGCCACAGGAGTGGTTCTTGGTGTTCTTCAGAGTCCTGTTCTCCTCCCAGATGGCACACAGCCAAAGATGATGCATCCATGGCCTTCCTCCCCACGTGCCCTCAGCCCCCAGTGGCAGCTGAAGGATCTGTCCCATTCTTGGTCATAAATGTCACTGATGATGAACTGTCACTTCAGACAAAATCAGGGCTGTCCTGCCACTGTCAGAAATGAGCTTTGCTTTTGCTGTCTCCGGGGGCAATGGCTTGGGGGACTGGTGGGAGTTCTTTGTGTGAAGCCTTCTCTCCTCAGACTAATGACTACTCCAAGCTGATTTCAGCCCCAAGCCTTTTCATGGCATGGAGACCTCAGTGTTTCTTGTCTAAAAATTGCTGTTCAAATAGATGTTTTATCAATTATTGAATCTTTACAGGTTTGGAAAGATATTGGTATCCTGAAGGGAGCCTGCAGGAAAGCTGGAGAGAGACAATTGGCAAGGGCTGGAGGGCCAGGACCCAGGGAATGGCTTCCCAGTGCCAGAGGGCATGGCTGGAGGGAATCTTGGGAAGAAATTGTTCCCTGGGAGGGTGGGCAGGCCCTGGCACAGGGTGCCCAGAGCAGCTGTGGCTGCCCCTGGATCCCTGGCAGTGGCCAAGGCCAGGCTGGACACTGGGGCTTGGAGTAGCCTGGGACAGTGGGAGGGGTCCCTACCATGGCCGGGGGGGGGCTGGATGGGCTTTAAGGTCCGTTCCAACCCAAACCATTCCATGGTTCTGTGATAATGCCATTTACCATTTTGGAGTGTCACCTATGCAGCACAGAGAGGGCTAATTTTTTTATTTATCACCTTCTCCAAGCAGTGCCGTAGTGCCGGTCTGGGAGCCATCCATCATGTCTCTGACATGGTTATTCAGCAAGTCAGAACTGATAAATCTGAATTATCTGGTCCCACTTGTCAGCACGAATGTCATCCTGAAACAAATGCAAAATCAATTCTAAACCAAAGGCTACGCTCCTGCCAACTGGTAACTATTGACTGCAGAATAAGTTACATGTTTCCTAGTGATTAGCAAATTTTGGCAAGCTTCTGGACTCCCAGCTTAGTTTGGGAATGAGGATCATATATACACTTTGCAGAGGCAGTGGGGTAAAGCACATGATGGCTTTTGCATTGTGTTCTGGAACATAATTCCTCAGCTAATTCAGCTTCTCTGCACCTTCATTCTCTATTCCCGTGGTGAAATAAAATGAAGTTATAAAGTCTGCTAAATGACTAATCAGGAAGTTCCTTAAATTTTCTATTAATTACAAGCTACTGACCATGCAGACAGAATGCTGCTGGTTTCCATAGTTCAGAAGATGTTGGAGAAGGATTCTGATATCTCAACAGGTCTAACTGCATGGGTTGACTTCACCATTGAATGTTTTTAGATGTGTTATTTTTCTGTATCTACATAATAAACTGTAATATCAAGAAAATTATCTTTATACCGTCTGTGACAGTGATCCTGGCACTTAGTTACTTAAAAAAAAAAGAAAAGGGAAAGGAAAGGAAAGGAAAGGGAAAAAAGGAAAGGAA
>VXAZ01004428.1:205416-370763 GCA_013399875.1 Gymnorhina tibicen | reverse complement strand
AAGGAAAGGAAAGGAAAGGAAAGGAAAGGAAAGGAAAGGAAAGAGAAGAAAAGAAAAGAAAAGAAAAGAAAAGAACCCTGCCCCCCCAAAAAAACCCAAACCAAAAAATCCCCCCAAAACAACAACAACAACAACAAAAACCCCACCAAAAAACCACAAACAATCAAACCAAACAGCCCCCCAAAAAAGGAACAAACCCCTAAGATAAATACTGGACTAATGCAAAAAGAAATAAAAGTTATAGGACAGTCCTAGTGTTGACTTCTTTAACTAATTTAGTGAGATTTTTAATATAGAAGGAGCATTAATTAAATTTAAAAATAGCTTCTAATGAAGTATTTTTATAGGGGAATATTTTATGCCTACTCTGTCTGGTTTTATATCTTTAATTTGCTGAGTAAAAATATAGATGGTTCTTTTTCTCTGTTTTTGGCAACCCCCTGGAGTTAAAAGCACAAGTAGAAGTGTACATACATTCTCTAGTAACTGCTCCTCATTGCAATCTAGAGAGCAATGGAAAAATCCTGTAGGTAGAGAGAGCTGGCTCCCCACTACAGCTCCGTGCAAGTGATACAATGAGGGACTGAGATTTTTGTTCCTGAGATTTAGAGATCTCTGAACATTAAAAGTATGTAAGAAATTTTAAAAATGTGAAAACATCTATTAATTCCTCCTTCATTAATTAGTGTAAAGTCAAGTTGATCAAATGAGAGACTTTTTTGAGTTCTAAAATATGAGAAGTTGATACAGTTCTGGTTCCCCCAGCACAAGGAGGACATGGAACACTGGGAGCGAGTCCAGAGGAGGCCACGGAGGTGCTGAGGGCACTGGAGCCCCTCCCCTGTGAGCCAGGCTGGGAGAGCTGGGGCTGCTCAGCCTGGAGAGGAGAAGGTTGTGTGGAGACCTCACAGCTCCTTCCAGGGGCTGCAGGGAACCCAGAGAGGGACAATTCCTCAGGAACTGGAGAGGCAGGACACAGGGAATGGCTTCCCAGTGCCAGAGGACAGGGTTGGGTGGGATCTTGGGAAGGAATTGTTCCCTGGGAGGGTGGGCAGGCCCTGGCACAGGGTGCCCAGAGCAGCTGTGGCTGCCCCTGGATCCCTGGCAGTGCCCAAGGCCAGGCTGGACACTGGGGCTTGGAGCAGCCTGGGACAGTGGGAGGTGTCCCTGCCCATGGCAGGGGTGGCACTGGATGGGCTTTAAGGCCCCTTCCAATCCAAACCATTCCATGATTCTATGATTCTATGACAGAACTTTCCATATCCAGTTTTAATACTTAATTCCATTTCTCATTGATCCATACACAATAAGTGATGAATACAAATATTAACTCAACATCTAACTCATAACTCAAAATCACAATATTTTGTTTCTAAGAGTTTCTGAGGGCAGCTATAAAATAATGATTCTGATATTTTTAGCCAGTGGATCTTCAGTGGCTCTCACACAAGATCTGTGAATTTTTTGCTTCATCACCCACGGGCTTATTTTGCTTTTTTTCACTACAGCAGGCCCACATCCAAACTGCAGAACAGCATTTACCACATGAAATCTGAACAGGATGGAGTACATGCAGTGCTGGGAAAGTGGAGAATTAAAACTGATGTCCAAGATGTAAAATCACAGAAGACAGTGGGTGTTCTGGAGCGAGCAGGCAGCCACACTTCATCACTCTCCCCAGGCCACTTGTTTTGTAGCCATTTACTTCCCCAGCAGGAGCCCTTCGCTCCAGTCACACTTCCTTAGCAATTCTCCACATTTGATCGATTATTCAAATAGCTGACTATGTTTTCAGACCTGCAGAGGTTTTCAGATGCACTTGTGCAAAAAGTTTCTGGGTTAATTTCTTATCTTAATATATAATTTAGAGGACAATATTTCTTATTCTGCATATTAGTTTTCATGCCATGGCAAATTACTAATACTCAGATATTTTAGTCCTCTAAAGCACAAGAAATTCTTTCCTAACTTAAATACACAAGTTAGTTCCTTCCCTTCTAATGCAGAAGTCCTCTCATAAATTATTTTTCTCTTGTTAATTCTACTTTTTGAAACACTTACTACTAATTGGTCTAGCTTAAAAATCTGCCGTCTCTTCTCTGAGGTTCATACATGAAAACCTCTCTTCCTATGTGACAATATTCTTCTTTCTAGTGTTGCTTTCCTTTGTACCATTTACTGGTTCTTTAGGGCAGCTCTGAAAGTGAACTAATTAAGCTTTCTTCAAGAGATTCTGAAAAATTAACTATTTTAGGTGAGGAGGCAAAAGCTAATCAAGTCTTGGGCATTAAAAATTTGGATTTCATTACAGATTTTGCTATTCCTAATTAGCTGATATGAAGGCTGCTTCTGAAAAGTGCTTCATTGCTCTTGACATATTACGGTGGTTTGTCCTGCATGGTGAACAGTCTGTCCTTGTCAACCTTGTCCTAACCCAGTGCACCTGCCCTAGAAATTACCTGTCCTTTAGGGTGCTCTTTGGAGGAATAAATCAAGACAAGGAAAAAAATGATAAAGATAAGAAAAAAAATACATGTAGTTCCACCAAGAATGTTTTTTAAAATAAAAATTGTTCAGCATAAAACGTACTTTTGGCATCAACGTTGATTAACTAATTAAATCATTATTTTTTATGCTGCTAATAATATATGGAAACTCTTTTTTGAACCTAAAGCAATATATAATATTTCTTGAAAAAAGTTTCCAGCTTGAAAGTCTGGTTTGGGAGGAATTGTTTAACCAGCTCTTGAAACTGTGGCATCTTTAGCACTGATTTTGCCAGATTTAAAAGGAGAATGCAGTGACTGCAGAGGTGAAGAGCACTGGTTGACCTTGCCACTGGATGTCATTTTAATGGGCATCCCCCAAAGCCTTTAAGTGCATTCTAAATTGGTCCTAGCAAACTGCTCAGGCTTCTACAAAGAGCCGAAAATCGCTGAGTGCTTTTGTTATTCGCTGGTGGTGTGATCCCTTCAGAAGGACGGGAGTTGAGTTCTCTGTTACGGGATCCTCACAGTTTCTATCTCGCAGCCAAGCCAAAGCCACGGACTTTGCCAAACCTCTTCTCAGGCCCGTGAATCTGTGAGCGAAAAGAGCAGCGTGTGAACACACAGATAACCGGAGCAGTGACGGAGAGGGGCATTTCCCCTCTGCTTCGGAGCTTTCAAGATCTGAGTTTCACACCTCTTGTCAAAAGAAAGAAAACTCACGTTTTGACCTCTCTAATTAAATTTTTAAAGTTCTGGCTTAGTGTTCAAAGCTGACACAGAGGTGTCCTTAGATGTGCTGTATCCACTGCATTACTCAGACCCAGAATATACTGTAAAAACTAAAATTAGTTCTAGAAAAAGATGAAATCAGCAACTGGCATCATGTTACAAAGAGAGGAGCTGTTGCAGAACTCTTCAGCCCATTGTGTTTGCAGCTCTTCAGCAGCCTGTCCACCTCACAGTCCTGACGGTGCCAGGAATATCCAGCTCCATTCCCCACTAAAAGGCAGGACTCAGAATAGCTCTCCACCTGTTCCCTCACAGACAAGTCCTTCTTGCAAAACCAAAAAGGAAAAATGCCTTTTTCTTGAAGCAATACATTTGAGAAGTGTTTTTTTTCAATTTATCTTTTCATAAAAAGATAAAGAGGTTCAGATTCTTTTTTTCCCCCCCACACAGCAGTTCTCCCAGAAAGGATTACTTTTCAGTAGTTCCTCCTATTAAGCAGGAAAAAAGAGAGGAAGAATCCTTTGAAAGCTGTCTGGCAGATTTGGGGCCAGATTCCTTCCATCTATTTATCTCCTTTCCCATTTATTCATCAGCTTTATCAGCAGGAGACACAACACTTTGTGAGACTGTGATCTTTCCACAGTCATGGAATACTTCAGTAAAATGAAATCTTCCTTCCAACTGCCCCTGTTTTAGAAAAGTCTGTATTTTTTGATGACTGAATCCTTTCCAGCTTTGGTGGTAAGGTCATTCATAGCATGTATGCTCACATAGTGCTACAGTTCAGTAGGAACTGTACCTGTGCTAAAAAAAATCAGTCTCAAGCTGTGGGAAAGTAGAAGGTTCACCCTTTGCACTCTAAGCTCTCATCAGATTTTTTACTGTTCTTTGCTGTTTTGTTCTGTTATTATGATGTTCTTTGAATTGCCTAAGCAGTCAATGGGAGAACTACTTACCTGCTCTCCACAGCTCTTGACATCAGCTAAACAATGCATGAAAGTGTTTTATAGAAAGAGACAGACAGGGGAAGAGATATGGAGAAACTAGAGATATAAAGTGACATTACACATTTTATGAAATGACAAAAGAAAACACTCTGAAAGTCAAAAGCCTTCAGCAGCAGCAGCATTTTTTAAAGGCCTGGTATCACAGTAAAGAAGATTTTTCAGAGCCTTTGGGCAAAAGGAATAAGATTTTGTCATTGTTCTCTATTGGTAAATTATCCTTGAAAAAAAGAAAGATGCTTCTAGGAAATAGGAGCTAATGCTAAGAAAATTTACTCCTGGAAAGCAAGTAATGCTTTTACAATAGAATCCTATCCAAAGGAAAAGTTTATGGCACAGTTACAGTGGGGATAACATCTTTGAAAATTGCATAAGTGATTAGAAATGATAGCTTCTAATCAGTTAATTCTGTGCAGTGTTAAAATCTTTCCTTACACAGGTGTTGCAGCTCCGTTCTAATTTTCTCACTTTTCTTTGTTATTCTGCTCTGGCAAAATGGTGACTTAGCACTGCATGTTGGTAATAGCTGGAAAAATTACAGCCTGTTCATATTAGGGATGGCGAGGACAGGATTTCAAAGAACCTGACATTAGTTTTAGGATGTTGATGTAGGATGATAGAATCACAGACTGGTTTGGGTTGGGAGGGGCCTTAAACCTCTTCCAGTGCCACCCCTGCCATGGCAGGGACACCTCCCACTGTCCCAGGCTGCTCCAAGCCCCAGTGTCCAGCCTGGCCTTGGGCACTGCCAGGGATCCAGGGGCAGCCACAGCTGCTCTGGGCACCCTGTGCCAGGGCCTGCCCACCCTCCCAGGGAACAATTCCTTCCCAATATCCCATCTAACCCTGCCCTCTGGCACTGGGAAGCCATTCCCTGGGTCCTGTCTCTCCAGTTCCTGAGGAATTGTCCCTCTCTGGGTTCCCTGCAGCCCCTGCAGCCCCTGGAAGGAGCTGTGAGGTCTCCACACAACCTTCTCCTCTCCAGGCTGAGCAGCCCCAACTTTCTCAGTCTAAAAAATCAGTAACCTGATAATATGGTATCAAATCCCTAAACTAGCAGTAACCTGATAACTATCAATAATCTGATAATTTAGGGATTTGACATGTTACCTTTATTTCCCCAGTGAAACATTTCAATTCCCTTTCAGGCCGGACAAGCTGTGGCTGTTGGTGTGATTGTTCCTTGGTTGAATTAAGGCTGGGCAGCTCAGACATTAATTCCTGGGTGGGAAGAACAATCCAACTGCATGTTCCAGTACTAGGATAGAAATATCATTTTACATGATTAAACCAAGCAGTCCTTCGAAGATGTAAATGGCAAACTATTTATTGTCAGATTTGTGCCAGTTTTCGTGCAGGTGCCAATGGAGTCTGGTTTTCATGCAAATTTTCAATATATTGAACCCGACAGACAAATTTTCACAGAAAGTCTAGACAAAGATAATGAAGGATAAGCACGCTTACCTAAGGTCATAACTGGTATTGTAAGGAAAAATTGGGGAAAAAATTGCAGTTTAATGGTGAGAGAAGAGCAGTAGGAAGCAGAACTCCGAAATTCTCATCCCAGCTCTGCTACTGCCTTGCTGTGTGCCCTTGGGCCAGGAGTGTGGTGTTCCCGTTTCTTACTTCAGCTGCTTTAAAAATCAAGTATAATGCTCCTTACAAGTCCCTTCCTCTCAGGGATGATGTGAATCTGAATTAATGCTTGAAAAGCATTTTTAGATCCTGTAATTGAGGCACTGTGTAAGTGCAGTGTATTAATATTTTACTGAATACAGTAATTCCTGAATTTTAAGCAGGAAACCCGCTGTTAAACGGTATAGTTGGCATGGGTGTAAATACTAAAGTGTTGCATCCAAAATTAGACTTTAAATCATTTTTCCTCATGGAAAAGCTACCATAGCAATCATTCCATTTTCAGCTGGAATCTGCCTGGGTAGGATTTAGCACAAAGTCATTTGTGAATCCGCTGATATCACTTTAACTTCAACAATACAGACAGCATTTTGTTAGATTTCCATTTGACAGATACAGATGACAATCAAATTATTTTTGTAATAAGGCATCCAGAAATACACAGAGCAGAGGGGCAACAAATGTTGCTTTGAATTAATATTTAAATCTCATTGTTTGAAACAGTCCTCTTGAAAGAAAATCATGACTGATTTTTAATAGCATGGAAGCCCCTAGAGTCCTTCAACTCTATCAGCTCTGTAGTGTCAGTCTCTTTTAATCAGTCCTTCTTTTATCACTAAGCCCTAGATGACAGCCTGAAGTTTCACCCTGAGGTGTAAAGCAGTGAAATATATATGTGACTTATCTGACTTCAACTTTAAAAGAATTGCATGGAAGCAGAAGGACAAATGCTGTCCTGATTGCAGTCAGCTTGCTGCACGTCACTGAAAATGGAATTGGCAAAACAGAGAGGTCTGGGAAGCAGGAAATAGCAATTTTCTAAATGATGACATTTGCTTTTACACGGTAATGGTCAAAGTCAGTAGTCACACAAACCTCCACACTGCATTATAAAATCTTCAAACTGACAGGAGGAGCCTAATTCACATAAAACCAAAGGCAGAGCTCTCACATGATGTGAAAGGACCTCAAATGCAGTGACTCACATCACATTCTGGCTTGGGAAAATGCAATGTCTTGTGGCAAATACCCCAGAGCTGCATCTCAACACAGATATTTCTTCTTTTCTCTCTTGCACAGTATTGCTTCAACTATGTTGCCTCTCTTCATTCAGCCAAGCACTGTCCTTAATAGAGATTTTTTTAATGATACCTTATAGAGTTTATAGGGAATTTGAAGATATTTCGGTAAAAAAGCATCACTGGGAACACAAAAAATGAGTTTGCCCAACTTCCTACAGTCATCTCTATTTCCCTCTGTACCAAGATGGGTTTTTAAAATGTAATGTGGCCTGAATCTGGTGAAGTGAGTGAAAAATTCCACCTCTTAGGTCAGATACCAAATGTAGACCTTCGTCCACTTGGTCTGTAAGTCCTTTGAGTAGTGAACAGCTGTGATCAACATTAATGTGCAATTAATAGCTGATTTTCAAAGCCCGTTCTGTCATTTTACCCAAAGATGTGACTGAATAGTGATGTTTAGTGCTATGAACCTCTTTGGCTTTTTATATTATGTTTGCACTTTAAAGTGTTTGCAATCACTACAAAGACTTTATTCCTTTAGTTGTGTTCAGAGAACATTGATTGTTTTACCTTAATGTGGTGAATAATGCCCCAGAACAGGTGATTAATTATATCACTAACTTAACTGTTAGGTACACTTTGGCTCTATTAAGACAATTTTATTACTGCTTTTTGTTCTTTTTAAGATACCACAAGTGAAATTGATAAAAATGTGCCCAATTTTTTTATAAAATGAAAAGGGATGTGTTTGCTAAAAGACCAAATCCAGACTAATACAGCTACACCGCTTCCTCCAGCCTCTCAAAGCTGATGTGCCTCATGATATGACAAACTCTAGAACTGCTTTATAAAAGCAGAGGTATTTTTTTCCTAATTCCACTTGTGAATCACAGGTGTGTAATATGGATGCAGCCATATATTTATGCAAATCTATAATGCCGATATTAGATGGGGCTTACACGAAATGATGACTTTTGTTCCTTTCTGCAACAAGGAAAAGCCCTGGAACTGCGTGTGGTTTAAATGTATTTGGGTGTGCTGCAGCTGTGAGCCCAGAAAGTTTGGAAAGCTGAAAAATATCAGTAGAGGGAGCTCCTACTGCATTTTCTGAGAAAGATCCTTTCTAACCTTTGGTGGACAAACCGTTTGCAATTCCTGGGAGGAAGCTGCCCCGCGTGATGTGCTCTCTGACTGCTTAGCAGCACATCTGAGGTAAACGACAGAGTAACACGAAACAGAATAACACGAAACGAAAATGGCTTAATATCCATCTGCCTTGTCATCTTTTGTGGATTATGGATGGATTGCAGGCTGCAGACCCCATACAGCACCGTTGTTCCACTTCCCTCTTTTTTCTTCAGGATCTCACATCGAGCCTTTTCAGTCACCTCAAATGTCAAGCCAGGACTGAAAAAAATCAATACTCAGAAGAATTTGGTGTGACACGGGGGAATGTAATTTGTCTAAGTAAAAGGGAAAGAGAACAAAACAACATGTTTTTCCTCAATATCCCACGTCTTCTTGATCAATAGGATATAATATTTGCTGGTCTCAGAGCCTATTGAAGAATTTCCAATGTTCTGAAACATCTTGAGGGTGTCATTCACTCATCTTCTCACCTGCCTTTCTCAGCAAGCAGGAAAGCAGCTGGAGGAGATCCAACATCGCTGCCCTTCTCTGTGCAGAGTTCCTCAGGAATTTTCTCCTGTGGGATGGCTGCTTTGACAGAGGGGAATTCCTGAACACTGCTCCTAAGGACAAAAGACCCCTGGCATGGCTGGCAGGGGTCAGGAGGCAGCACAGGTTGAGTCTCTCTTTAGGCTTCTTCCATTCCCAACTCAATCTCGTGTCAGGGGCTCAGTGGCTCAGCTGTGTGCTGTCACTAAAACAAGGACAGTGGGGCTGTAGCTCCACTGAAACGATGCCTTTACCACACTGCTGAACTCAGCTCTGTGATTGGGTTACAAATTTGCCCAATGTTTTTGACAGCGAGATCAGCCCAAAATGTAATCTCTTGCCTTAAAGCTTCTTTCTGCTCGTTTCTCAGTTAAAGGTGTTGGTCAGGCAAATCCTCATCTTCCTGTTTGGGGGAGCAAAGCAACAGATTATTTCTGTTTTCTTTTGTGCTAAAAGAAACTTCAGCCTTTAAAATATCTTGGGATATTCATGCTACAATTTATTTTTTTTATATGTATATAATTTTTTTTTAAAAAGTAAAATTTAAACAAGACAGTTCTGGTCAGTTTAAGATAATTATGTTTCTGTGTACACGTGTAGGTGTTTAATAAGGTTTCCAGAATCACTGAGATTCCTTTCAGCTTTTAAAGCTTACATTTCTTGACGTGTAATGCTTTCCAAGTCCTAGGCTTAAGCGACTCACGTGGCTGATTGCCATTCTTAAAGTATTAAACCCACATTTGGTTCATAGGTTGATTCAAATCGCAGTTGCCTTCATGACTGGATTTATTGAGCATCTCATGGTTAACTGACACACTGAATTCTTGTGTCTTATAGACTGGGGATCAGCCAGAAAGAGGAGTTTAACCTGAAAGCTGTACTTTTTATTCAACGGCTTAATGGATATTCAGGGGTTTTTTTTAAAGAATTAATTTACTGAGTCATCCTTAGTTTCTTTCTCCACACTGTTTAGAGTATTTACTATGAAGCCTCCCACTTAAAAGATAAATGTTTAAGAAATATTTTCCATAAAATAATGAGAAATGCTGGCAAGTATTTATTTTACTTTGTGCCTAATTATTTCCCTTGGGCAAACTGAGGAATTTTTCAAATCCGATGATTGTTGTATCTGTGTTGTATCATGTTTACAAATCATCAGAAGATTTAAAAATCCGTTTAGCAACTGACAATAAAGTATTCAGTTTCATCAAAAGTCCAGATCCTTGAGGGAATTTTTAATTTGCCGTACAAATTTGGGTTTGCAGCTTTTCAGGGAATAATACGCTTCCTCTTATTTACAAAAGTCAATCCTTCCTCATTTTGAAATTTTATTCTGCTGAGTTGTGTTCCAGATACCAACGAGGTCAAGGAAATCTTTGTTAGGGGCTCAGTCGGCACACATATTTATGCCACATAGCTTATTTATCTCCTCAGTTTAGTCCAGTTGAAAAGACACAGTGACACAAGGGAAGAAAGGCCAGCTTATGGATGGGTGCTGCAGCCTGAGAGCATGCCATGGACACCGGGCACTGCAGGGCTCTCCTCTGCACCACGTGTATTTTAATAAGTGTGAAGAACTGGCCCACAACATGTGTAAAATGGACACAGTGAGGTGCTGGATGACAAACCCACCTGAATAAAGGCGTGGCACAGGAGCTGCTGGCTCTGCAGCTGGCACAGAGGAACAGCTTCCATGCTTTTAAAATCCCTGGGAATCCTGGCTCTGAGTGGGGGCTGCAGTGCAGTGCCTTGGAGAGCACCACAGGAACACAGAATGGGTTGGGTTGGGAGGGACTTTAAAGATCATTTAATTCCACCCCTGCCATGGGCAGGGACACCTCCCACTGTCCCAGGCTGCTCCAAGCCCCAGTGTCCAGCCTGGCCTTGGGCACTGCCAGGGATCCAGGGGCAGCCACAGCTGCCTGCCCACCCTGCCAGGGAACAATTCCTTCCCAATATCCCATCCAGCCCTGCCCCCTGGCACTGGGAAGCCATTCCCTGGGTCCTGTCCCTACATGCTCTTACAAAAATCCTGGCCCAGCTCAGCAAACTCTCCAAAGTGCATGACAGCAGAAGCGCCATTTTGTTTTTAGAGACAAAAGGAAATAATTATGTTTAGATTACGGATATTTTTATGCTCCCTGTAGATATATGGATGATAATCCCCCGGCCTGAGACATTTTATTCCATTCTTGAGTAAATGCTTTCATATTTTATCAAGGCTTTTCCTGGAGCCAGCCTTAAGCATGAACAAGAAAAATTACTGCTTGAGGCTCTGATTCAGCCTCAGCAACTTAGCCCAGTGCTCAAAGGCACTTAGGGGTTGTGACAGAGCTTTGCAAGTCCTAACTCTGGACATCTGACCACCAGGCCAAACCCCTTGGCACTGAATCCCGAGCTGAGGCTGCTTGTGTGCTCTGCAGGCAGAATCCTGCCCTTCAGGTGTGCAGCTCAAAACCAAGAGGGTTGTGCTGTTTCTTCTGCTGCCCTTGGCTCTTCATGTGGCTGAGGACCCATCCTCTTCCATGTGCCTGGTGCGAGTGGTGCTGAAAGAGGGATGGAATGAGGAGACACAGAGACCTCAGTGGAAGGATCCTGCAGTGCTGACAGCACTGGGAGCTCACAGCAACCCCCCCTGCGCTCATGGGAGCCTCGGGTCATTGTGTGGGGCTCCTTAAGAGGGATCTGGCCTTCGGATCCACTAGGCACGAGTAGTGACTTTATTCAGCTGTAGTTCACAGCTCCCAGTCTCTCATGAAGGTAGAATTCTAATTCCTTTAAAAAAATAACAAGAATACCTGCCGCTTTCAGTAGACAGGTGACATTCCTGTCTTTTAGTCCTTCCCTCTTCCTCAAAGAATTATCCAGTCTTTTGGAAATTCGAGTGCTCAGTTAGGAAGGATTTGTTTTAACACCTGTGAATGCAATCCCCACTGCACACTCTTTGGGAGTGTTCCATAAATCCCAGACTGCACAGCTTTGCTGATTTGGTCCCCACCATGTTCAGGTCGTCCCCTTTCATTCTGTTACATGATGAAGATCAGCTCATGAAATAGAAGGGAGGGAGAGCAACTCCTCTCCTCCAGAACAGCTTATAACTGTAAAAACTGACCGTTTCCCCTTTGAGGGATCCCAGGAATTTCTAGCATTTGCCTTGACTTGAGATTTCAGTAAATGTAAAAATCAAACCCATATACCATATGGATTCTCATTAATTCAATGGAGAATCATGCACACTGCAGCCTCCTTTGAAGTTAATTGAAGAGTCTTGGCCTCCATTGACTCTGGTTTCAGTTTTGGTTTGGCAATAAAGCTTCAAACTGAACTAGTTGTGGCTGCTGTAGTTCTTATTTCATTTCTATGGAAAGTTCTTATTGTACCCACAAGCACATAATAAGTGCTGAAAAATGCCTCGTTCCTAGCTCATATTTTGCTGACAGAGAAGATAATTTGCACATGTCAGTGCTTTCCGTGGGTAAAGTTAGAATTCCTCAGCTTTGGCTGTTCCCCAGTTGATGTCACAAAACTGACCATGAAACCAGACAGTGAAGTTTTAACCAGGACATATTTGCTGACAGTTGTGAGATGTCTGACTGAGGACTAGAAGGTAATTGGGAGGAGATGACACGAATTTATGATGGGAAGTCATGTTTGGCCAGTGTGATGGCCTTTGACAAGGAAATGACTTGGTGGATGAAAGGAGAGAGGTGGAGGTTGCTTGTCTGGAGTGCGGAAAGGACTTTGACACAGTCTCCTGTAAGTTTTGACAAAGTGCTGGAATACAGACTGGAGACACAGGCAGAGGGGTGGACTGACACCTGGCTGAACTGCTGGGCCCAGGGAGATGGGGATCAGTGACACAAAGCCCAGCTGGAGGCTAATGCTGGGTTATGTAGCCCGGGTGTCACTGTTGTCAGCAGCACTGTTCAACACCTCCGAGGCTGGCCTGGGTGATGGCACTGAGTGCACACTCAGCAGCTCTCAGGTGACACAAAACCGGGAGAATTTGTTAGCACACCAGGGGGATGTGCTGCCATTCACAGGGACCTGAATGATTCAGGCCAGAGAATCAAGCTGAGAGAAACATCATGAAGCCTGACAAAGAGAAATGAACAGAGGGGAAAGCCAAGTCCTGCCTGTAGGCAGGAGAAATCCCACACATCAGCACAAGCTGCATGGGGGTCAAACAACTGGAGAGCAGCTTTGCAAAGAAGGACCTGGGGGTGCTGGTGCACAACAAGTTGCACAGGAGAAAGCAATATGCCCTTGTGACAAAGCAGGCAGTGGAGTGTCACCAGCACTTGGAGGTGACACTTGTCTCTGCTCAGCAGTGGTGGGACACGCTTGCACTGCTGTTTCCAGTTGTGGAGCCCCCAGTACAGACATGGACATACTGGACTGAAAGCAGGGAAAGGCCACAAGTGTGGTTAAGGGACTGGTGCAGTTACAGCTTCCTCGTGAGGGGAAGAGGAGGGGCAGGCACTGATCTCCTCTCTGTGTGACCAGGGACAGGACCTGAGAGAACGGCCTGAAGTCCTGTCAGAGCAGGGTTAGTTTGGATATCAGGGAAAGGTTCTTCCCCCAGAGGGTGCTGGGCACTGCCCAGGCTCCTCAGGGAATGGGCACGGCCCCGAGGCTGCCAGAGCTCCAGGAGTGTTTGGACAACACTCTGGTGCGACTCTTGGGGATGGTCCTGCACAGGACCGGGAGTTGGACTCAATGATCCTTGTGGGTGCCTTCCAACTCAGTTTATTTGGAGACCCTGTGATGTGATAAATGAGAGCAGGCTGAGGGAGTTGGGACTGTTGAGCCTGGAGAAGGGAGGCTCAGGGGATCTTCTTGATGTATATTTGGAGGCTGATGGGTGAAGTAAAGAAGACAAAAGCAGATTTGTCCCTGTTTCAACCAGTGACAGGACAAGAGACAGCAGACACATAGAGGATGTTCCATCTAAAGAGTCCAAGTCTGTAAAATGTTCTATAGATATTGAGTTGTCTGTAAATCTTACCAATGTAAAAATTCAGATAAACCCAAAGATATGGAAACTATTTACAGAAGAAACACTTGCTGATTTATAGAAAGAGTGTGATAAAAAAGGTTCATGTTGGAAAAAGACCACCAAGTTGACCAGAGGGATGGAGCAGCTCTGCTGGGAGGAAAGGCTGGCAGAGCTGGGGTTGTTCAGCCTGGAGAGGAGAAGCTCTGGGGTGAGCTCAGCGTGGCCTTGCAGGGCCTGAAGGAGCTGCAGGAAAGCTGGAGAGAGACAATTGCCAAGGGCTGGAGGGACAGGAGCCAGGGAATGGCTTCCCAGTGCCAGAGGGCAGGGCTGGATGGGATCTTGGGAAGGAATTGTTCCCTGGGAGGGTGGGCAGGCCCTGGCACAGGGTGCCCAGAGCAGCTGTGGCTGCCCCTGGATCCCTGGCAGTGCCCAAGGCCAGGCTGGACACTGGGGCTTGGAGCAGCCTGGGACAGTGGAAAGTGTCCCTGCCCATGGCAGGGGTGGCACTGGATGGGCTGTAAGGTCCCTTCCACAGATTTTATTCTGTGTTTAAATTCCCTTAGATGATTAGTTTATGGCCTCAAAATTCATAAAAGGGAAAAAACATTGGAGCACAGGGAACATTCTTATGCATCTACCAAAACAGCAAGAGAACATTTGCACAGTCAGAGTACGGGTGGAGATGCACTGCTATTTATGCTTAGAGTCAAATAAAAGTAGCAAGAAATAAATCTTCTCTCTTTTCCATGAAGCAAACAGAACCCTAGTTTGACTCTGAAGTGTATTTTACTGTGCTATTTGCTGAGGAATCATGAGTGGGCAGAGGTTATAAGGTGAAACCTAGTATGTTCATGTGTTTGCAGAACCCAAGGTCAAGTAATGCTGGAAAAGACTATCTGGGTAGGGGTATGTATTGTAGGGTGTGTAAATTTATTCATAAATGAAATTCTGAAGAGCATTCAATGCTGTGGTTCTGAAGGCAGAGGTTTGCTGAGTTCTTAAACTTGAACTGAGTCTTAGGTCAGATAGACTGGGATTAACTACACTAAACAAGGCAAAAGTAGTTACCCTGAATGGCTGAGTTCATCCATGAATTTCATATATATTTGGGGGTTTATTCAGTACCTCATGTAAAAACTATGGGCACACTTGTGTGGAAATCAGGTACTACACAGCCAAAATATTTCAGGCAATTTCTGGAGCATAACATAATTTTTAATGGCTAAAATAATAACAAAAAAGTGAATATCACGTGATTTTCATGCTGTGTTTTTAAATGAAAATTTTTCTGGCCATCCCCTATTCAGCTGGAATGTTTCTGGCATTTGTATGGCATTTTCTGGATGTGTCTGCAGCTCAATTAGCTTGTGAAGCTTCAGCAGGTCTGTGGTCCCCGTTCTGAGCTCTGCCCCGATGTGCAGTGCTGGAGTCTGAGAAGCTCCAGGAGCAAAGAGGAGCGCAGGTCTGGCTGCCCAAGGTGCTGCAAAGCCCAGCGCCGAGGAGTGGAAGGAGCTCAGGCGCTCCCACAGCGAGGGCACTGCTGACCTGGCCTGTCCAGCATCACGCACGTGTGTGCTCCACGTTGCTCTGCTGGGGGGGCTTCCTCGGCTGTGTCCCTTCTCCGGGGTGCTTCGCTCCTCAGGAAGTCAGCAGGAATCCCTCAGAGCACGAGGCCGTACGTGCACAGCCCTAATGGTTCGAGTTTAGTGAGCAATCAAGCGTCCTCGAAGAAGCAAAATGAATTTAATTCAAGCTTCTTCTTTTATTTTTAAATTTATAAGTTTATAAAATTTTTTAAATTTTATTTTAATGGCCCCTGGTGTGCTGAAAAGCACAAAGAATACCATGTGATGAATTCTGATTGATAATCAATGGGTGCTCTGGTGAACTTACTACATGAAATCACAACAGACGACCTGACACTTTCAATGCATATCCTTCCTTTTTGAAGAATTCTGCCTTCCGGGCTGGCATTCTCCTTTTCTGAGCTTCATTCCCCAGGGGACTGGGAGACTGAATTTAATGGTTAGCTGAGCAAGGATGAGCTGAACTCCGCTCACGTTAACTTAATCATTGTTCTCAATGAGAAAACTTATTTTGGGAGTGTTTATGCACCTTCTTTAATCCAGTAACTGCAAATATAATATGCAAAAAATGGATTGTTTTGAGACCCCTTCTGATCACATATAATTTTATTTGATGTAGAAGTCCCTGGTTAAGGATTTGCAGTCTTTGATTAATTGTCTTGAGATTTTGGAATCATACAAGACAAATTTAAGATTGCTCACGTAATAGATAAATCTGCTTTTTAATTGGCATGATTTTAAGTGTCACAACCCCTGTTTCGATACACTTCTGATAGCTACATATATTTAAGTGTATTGAAGCACAGGATTTAGTGCTGAATTCTTTGTGTGAATTCTGCTGGCCCAGGCTGTGATACCATTGGAAGGACGTGCTAGGACATAGCAGGAGTAGTTGGCATCTTTTAGCCTAAACTCAAGCCTCAGTGGCTAAATTCTGCCAAAGCTAACAGGAACATGATTAACAGGTGCTGTGGAGACAAGAAACCCAGGAACTCAGAACTGAACTGGGGGTGGAAGTGCATGACCCTGCTGAGCTGAGGCCTTAAGCAAACCCTTTTCCTTCCCTGTTTTTCAGCCGTTCCTCTGACCAGTGCCTGTCTGACTCCAGTGAGGGGATTCAAGTCACCCTCCAGATGCACAATGTTTCTCACTTTTCACCTTGCTGTTCTCTCCCCCATCCTGCTGAGGAGGGGCAGTGGGTAGCTGCTGCTGTGGTGCTCAGTTCCTGACTGGGAGGCAGCACTCCACACCAGCAAGGGGACCGAAGGAGAGATGTGTGTGCACGGCACGCACCCGAGACAGAGAGGAAAAGGCGCGAAAGCAGAGAAAAGGCTTGGGGTCATCTTCTTTTGGTAATAACAAACCATTCCACCATTTCAACTGCATTATCTGACCACATCCTTGAGAGAAGAACACAAGCAAAGCCCAGCAAGCAGCTGGAAAACAAAGCAAGTATTCACAGAGCTTTGTCTAATAAGGACAAAAATGGCCAGAGATACCCAGTGCCCACCACTTCCCGCATCAGGACAGGGAACGTGGCCAGCACCACCACTGCATAAAGCTCTGCCAGTGCCTTAGGTCTCAGGTAAACCTGAAGAAATAAATAATACTCAGATGATTGTGTCTGAAGATATACACAGTGCTCCCCAGGCACAGAGCCTCAAACAGTTTCTCTGAAGGAGAAGCAGGAATGAAGTTTCCTTTCCCACAGGCTTTAAATGAGCCCAAGTTATTTCCCAAGTCAAGCTGTATCAGTGAGTGACACTTCCCAAAGTGCAATTTTTGCAGCCTCTGAGAAGGCCTGGTTAAAGCAGCAGTTACCCATTTGTGTAACCTTTGCTGCTGGTAATTGAGAGCGTGCATTGCTCAGACAGCTTGGAATTAGAATTAGGCAGAGGAACCTTTCAAAGAAAATATGTAAAAAGCTTCATTCTGAGTCCAATTAGAGCTAAGGTCAATCTTCTTTAGCCCATCTCATTAGTGCTCTCTGGCAGCAAAACTTACTTCAAGACTCCAAATATTTGATTCCTGGATATTTTTTTGAATGGACAAGTCAGCTAATAGGGAAGGTGTCAGCAAGATGTAAGAAGTCACTTAAGCTAACTATTGTGCAAATAACATGTGTACTTTTACATAATTTCCCCCCCTCCCATAATGGATCTAATCCTATCATATAACCATGTAATGGGTATCCATATAATGGATCTAACCCTGCACAAAGTCAATCCCTTTTTTTGGGTAGGCTCTGTGTCTTTCCCTCTACTGGGAGTTGATGCATTGCATTAAGGCTTCATGAATATCTTGTTCCCAAATGAGGCACATCTGAAATTCATTGGGAAAAATAAACAGGAAAGTAAATCCAGGTAAACACCCCCAGTTTGGTAAAGACAGTGGAGTTTGCATTCAGGATCACCATACATATACAACTGTAAGTTTCACTGAAACCCTGTAAAATCAAACTCCACGTGTGGCTGTGTAATTGTAGCTACACAAGAGAAGTAAGTACAGAAACAGTTCACATTCCATAAGAATACAGGGAGATAAAATGTATTTCCCTTCCTGGGTGTACCCAGAATATGTAACAGGATAAAGATCTGAGTACTCGTTTATTTCCTTTATTTTTTGCTCTATGTCCTTGCAGGTGCTGAATTATTTAAGCACCTTGAATTCCAGACAAAAAAATCTCTTCACTGGAGTGAGCAACCAGGAGCAATTGCTTGTCTTGGAGTCAATACCCAACCTCCCAACTGCATGCTCAGGAACTGGAACTCTGAGTACACACAGGTTATTTTAAAAATAAGTCCCTTTCAGATCCTTCATCCCCTCCCATGCCAGCCAAAACTGCATTTCCTTCCACAGGTATCTAAAGCCTTGGGCCCTTCCTGGGTGAGATGTCAAAGATTTTTTTTCTTTAAAAGCTGTAACAGAAATCAGGTGGTTGGGATAACCCTCAGTCCTAAAGTCACTTGAGGGTTTCCAGTGTTCATATGACAATTTTCATGATGTTTATTGAAGAAGTTTCAAGTCAGAGATGGTTTTTTTCTGTTTTTTTTTTTTGAAAATACAGGAGTTTCAGCAATTAGATAGAAACACCTTGTGTCTTGTGTGAGTTACAGCTTATGAATCTTTTAAACTGGTGTTTAACAAGCATTAGAGCCAAAGGCTTCTGAGGAAGTGAGAAGTGGGGCCCCTTTGGCTGCTGCTGCCATGTCGGAGCAGTCACCCAGCCTGTTCCAGGGGCTTTGTGCCCCTTTAGACCACGCTGTCCTCACAAAGAGGGCAGGACTGGGAGGAGCTGCTGGCAGAGCAGATTTGTCTGAGGATTAGGCAGAGCAGATGTAACAGAACAGGACTGAGCATGTCTACACAAAAAAATGTCTTTGCATTAAAGCTACAACCTTTCAAAATCTCATCTTTACATCTCATTTCATTATTGGGCCTGCATTTCCTGCCCCTAGACATGCCAAATTACTGTTTCTAAGATGCAGATGATACAATTATCTCCGAGTGAAATTAAGTTTTCCAAGCAGCCCTTTATTTGACTTTCTTATCTTTCCCTTATTTCCTTTCTTACTCGTTTCATGTCTAAAACTGACATGTTGTAAATTTTGATGGAGGTAGCCTCCCAAAGCAATCTCTAGCTAAGGGTCACTGCTGGCTCTATTTTTATATGTCTTTAGAGTTTTATTAGTAATTTTGACTCATTTCCTTTGTTTCGGTAGAAGGAAAATTGAAGAGAATAGTTTAGTGGATATTAAAAACTAAAACACAATGGACCCCATATATCCAATTTAAGTGTTCCAGATATGAAAAGTAGATATATATGAAAAGCAGGAAGTGCCCTTCATAAATGCTTCATGGTTCACATATTTTATTTCTTGTGATTCAGGATGCAGAAAAGCTGAGGTATGGTTTCCAGAGAGGATTACTATTTCAGTAAAACAGATAATTTTCCATGGATTTTACTCTGAATTCCACTAAACTACTACCATAGAATGGTTTGGGTTGGAAAGGGCCTTAAAGCTCATCCCATTCCATCCCCCTGCCATGGGCAGGGACACCTCCCACTGTCCCAGGCTGCTCCAAGCCCCAATGTCCAACCTGGCCTTGGACACTTCCAAGGGGCAGCCACAGCTGTGTAATAACTCATAAATATAAAACTGCGCTTAATCCAATGGAAAATCATGCTAACATAGTCTCTTAAGGAATTGTAGCTAAAAGGGAGAAAAGTCTTGAATATGTGAACTAAATTACTTAAAGACACTTTATAGAATGAGGAATAATTGTGAAACAGGCTGAGTAGTAACTAGAAATAAACTTATATATATATATTTAATGTTTTCTAATCATTCCTAAGGATAAAAAAAGGATAGTGAAAAATAGATTAACTTAGATAAAGCATGAGGTTAGAAATTGTTTGTTTTAGCACAGGAAGAAGGGGCTGTTACAAGGACAAATTGTGTCTGTTCGGAGGTCTGAGAGTGCACGTACAGAGAGGAGCACAAAAAGGGTTTACTGGGCTTGGAGGTGGCAGCAGAGCTAATTTGTGGGCAGGCTGTGACTGTGTGTGGAAGGCATCAGGAAATGTCAGGGCTTGGGTTCATTGATCAGGGCTGTTATCCCCACTGCAGTCAGGACTTTGAGAGGAATGGTGGTGCAGAGGTGTCAGGGGTTGTTTTTCCATCACTGTACAGACAAGGTTTATGGTGCTTTTGCTACTTTTTTCTAATTGTGAAAGCTGAGGGGAAAATAAAAATCGGCTGCTTGGTGTTGGGTTTTCCATGACATCCTCACGTGCTTCCACAGGCACAGTTTTCATTCTGGTTGTTGAGTATATTTTGAAATAAAGAAATAACATGGGTTTTTTGAATGAATTAATGGACAGTTTAAGACCAGTCTCCAAGCAACCTGCAACCTTATTATGTGTCATACAGATGACTGCGGAGAGTATTTTCATTGTTTTTCTGAAGGGTAAAAATATTATTCTACTGAAGAGGCAAAAGTAGCTCTTTCCCTTAATTATAATTGGAAATGAACTAGAGAAAGAAAGACTAATTCTGAAGCTAAAGCTGGAAGCATGGTCCCAATTTGGCCTTGAAAGGAGATACAGGAGACCTTTTAATTCCATTTGGTCGGGAGGAGAGAGCAGGGTGAGAATTTTGTATATTGAAAATGTAGTAATAGCTATTAGTGTAATATGTTACTGATATGCAAATAGCTTTGAGCTTTTGAAAATCAAAAGCAACCTTGCTTTAAGAGGCATTAGCAGGTTTGGCTAATTTTTCAGTGGCCAAAACATCCTTCTCTTTTATATCTGGTCTATATCACCAATATACTTCACCCTCAAGAACATTTTGAACATATATAGTTAATACATTCTGAATTCTATCAGGTTCTACCTTTCTCTTTTTAAAAAAAAGTACTGGCCTGTGACTACTGAACTGCACGAATGCATGAGGAAAAAAGAGAATAATTTGTAATATTTTCTCTTGTTGTGGGATGTTTGTGAATGACAATAAAAATAATAGATTAATGTATGTCATAGAAGCATGAAATTAGGACTTTTGCTTGCATTCGCAGTTTATCTTCTATTTTTTTGTGTCTACTTATTCTGTTTTTCCATATTCTGTATAATCTCTATAATCTATTTTTCTATACTTACTTATTTAGGTAACAAAGTAAAATACTTGTCTTATACCTTGCTATTCACTGAAAATGGTATTCAGAGTATTTAAAGTGTTTCTTAAATCATTAATTAAAGCACACTGAAAAAGTATTCCACCAGTGCAAACTGTTAGAGTGAGAATTATATGATTAAAAAGCCATTTGCTTCAATGATTTTAAGTCTAAACGTAGGATTTGAAATGAAAAAAAATGACTTCTTATTAAGTAAAAATGTGTAAAAAAAATTTTAGCACAACTACCTCCTGACTCCAGTGTTCAAGGACATCAGAAATGCCTCACAGAAAAAGTTCTTCCAAGGGACTCTTGCTCTATTCTTCACGATGTCAAGATTAATTAAGTTGACTGTACATGCAAAACACAACCTCCCCTATTCTTTGAGTAACCTCTCCCAGCATGCCCAGGCCAAGTCATCACTATGGCAACAAACCATTCCCAAATCCACCAGCACCACGGCGACGTGCACGATCCATCTACTGCTGTTATTTGTGATTTATTCTCGTGGAAGCATCAGTTCTTGGTGTGGGGCACAGCGGATGGGGAATGCAGGGCTGTGGGAAGCTGTGTGTGAGGGCGTCCCTGGGATGTTTGCAAGGTGTTATTTCCTGTATATCCGTTTTTATAAAGCAATAACAAAGTTTGGGAGGGTTACACTGGCACTGGTTATGAAATGCGTGGGCTAAGACACAGCACGAATTAGGGGAGAACCAGTGTAACATGCTCCTCACACCAACACATCCCCGGCTTCTCACCGGGCTGAAAACTTCTCACAGCCTTCCTCTGCTTCTCATCCCCTAGAAATGATAAAGTACAGCCTTTTATCAATGCATACAACCCCCTATGAGACTGACTTCTAATTATAGAATCTGCAAGCTGCAAAAGCAGAAATGGCTGAAATGAGTTTCACATCACATCTTGCCTTAACCCTCCCGGAAAAAAAAGCAATTTTGATTACTCAAAATACCTGAGAATGTTTCACTTATGCCCTTTATTACTAAAAATCTAATAAACTCCTTCTGTTAAGGGGATTAGTGATACCTGCACTATCTTCCAATATTTTCCCTAATCAGCCAGCAGCAATCTTTTTTTTTTCTGTCTTGTGAAGCCAATATTGAGCTAGTTCCTCCTCCTTCAGAACTGCTGTACTGTTCTCTCACACACCTTAAAAAAGCCCTGTGTAGTTTCACTTACCCCAGAAGGTGATAATCTGCCTGATTAAGGGCGAGTGAATGTGATTCTACATCAAGTACCTCCTGGACTGCAAGATAAATTAGGAGTTTAGGTGACTTTTCTGTGGTTCAACTTCTAAGTGTGCGAAAATTCTGGAAATGGAGGTGAGGGGAGGGATTTAATACAACCATCCACAGATGTTGCCTTATATATCATAAAATCATAAAATGGTCTGGGGTGGGAGAGGTTTAAAAGCCCATCCAGTGCCACCCCTGCCATGGGCAGGGACACCTCCCACTGTCCCAGGCTGCTCCAAGCCCCAGTGTCCAGCCTGGCCTTGGGCACTGCCAGGGATCCAGGGGCAGCCACAGCTGCTCTGGGCACCCTGTACCAGGGCCTGCCCACCCTCCCAGGGAACAATTCCTTCCCAAGATCCCACCCAGCCCTGCCCTCTGGCACTGGGAAGCCATTCCCTGGGTCCTGGCCCTCCAGCCCTTGGCAATTGTCTCTCTCCAGCTTTCCTGCAGCTCCTTCAGGCCCTGCAAGGCCACACTGAGCTCACCCCAGAGCTTCTCCTCTCCAGGCTGAACAATCCCAGCTCTGCCAGCCTTTCCTGCCAGCAGAGCTGCTCCATCCCTCTGCTCATGCTGGTGCCTGCTCTGGGCTCTCTGCAGCAGCTCCAGGTCCTTCCTGTGCTGGCCCCAGGGCTCTTATGCATCTGTGATGACCCTCTCCTGTGACAGTGTAAATGGTTTCATTTTGGTGTCTTTCTCCTGGGAATTTGCCACAGTCTTAAATTTTGGAGTTTTTTCTTTTGCTTTGCCTGCTTTTATCTGCACAGTATTTGTGTGAGTGTGAATTATTTCTGGGAAGCTGCTGTGGTTGATCAGCGTGTCAGAGAGGGGGCAGATGATCATTCCTGTAGCTCAAGCCTTCTTGTTATAAACTTCTTCCACTAAAAGATGATAATAACCGGTTTATGTAGTGAGCCCCAATGCCACAGAAGAGACAGCACAAAAAATAGCAAACAAGAAAAATCCAGTGTTGCTGCTACACCAATGGGAGCCACAGTCTGAGGTAAAACATATGTTGGATATTCAGTAACACAATTTAGAGGAATATCTGAGATAAATGCACTTTGTTCAATAGAAACTAGAGCAGCATTTCTTAAAATCCAGCTGACAAAGGTTAAGAAAATGGAGAAAAAATGCATAAGTCTGAATTTTAGACTATAGACAGATAATTCAATCTTCTAGATAAAGGGTATGCAACAGCTGGAGGCTTTTGTTTGATTCCTGTGAGCATCACAAATGTTGTAGATTGAGCAATGCTTGGTGAATGGGAATTCTGTGCTCAACAAACTCCTGCAAAACAGACAGAAATGGCTCTGTGCTTTCCTGTCCCTCATGTGTAAGGGAGAAGGGGTTGGAGATGCTCCTTTGAGCAAAGGCCGGTTTTCATTCCTGTGACGATTAGACATTGCAGGGGACAGAATAATGTGCTTCGCTTCTGAACCCCAGGGCTGTGTCAGGGCAGGACAGATTTGTGATGTATTTTAAGTCTTCAGCCAGCTCTGTTTTGGATCCAGGTAGAGAAGTCTGGATTGTGTCCATGCTGTCTTCTGGTTATCCTGTGGAAATGGCAAATTGCACAGCAGGAACCCTTTAACGTACACCTTGGGAAACAGATTTTGCTGCTGCCTTTATGGGGATTACGTGAACCTGTTTCATAGGTCATAACCTCAAATTGTTCAAACTATGTTAATCTGACAGGACTCCATGGGTTTGGCCAGTGACTTCCTCTGGGACAGTGTGGCAGTGGTTCAGACTGACAAATAATCAGGTTTTTCAGGAGAAATAAAAAGGAATATTTACCTGTACACGCAGAAACAGGTAGTGCAGGATCAGGAGGTGTAATGAAAATGTTAATGTATGTACCTCCTAGTATGCCTGATAAAATATAATATGAAAACCTATTATCAAAAGGGGGAAAGCAAGGTGTTCACTGAGGTGTCTGTGGGGTTTTATTAATTTGTTTTTACTGGCACCCTCACTCTGAGGGGCTCCTGAGACCCCATTCAAATTATCTTCTTACCCCCTTTGAAATGTCATGTTCCCTTTTATCCTGGACTCGTAGAGGGGAGAATAAATCCGTGTGTGAGAGAGGAGGGAGGCTTTCAGAGCTCTTTGGGTTCTTCAGGTGGCTTTACCACTCCCAATCTCTTTTAATTGGACTCCTTACTGTAAAGTAAACCTGTATCAAACAGGTGACCCGCCGTGCATGTGAAATTCATAAACAAAATATCCAGAGTCCCCTTTTTCCCTTACAAGATAAACCAGAGTGCAATCTAATAACTTCCTGGAATGTAATTAAGTGGCAAGGTATTTGCTCCCATAAAAGCTTCCCCTAAGGAGCTGAGATAACATGCTTGGTAGAATTGCTTGAAAGGTGATGAATTTGAACGAAGCAGACAAAGCAGGAATAGAGAGCTAGGGAGAAGATTACATTAATTGTGCTTATAGAGGGCTTCAAAGGGTCAAAGGCATTGAATTCAGTTGCAATAGGAGTGAATCCTACACATCTAATAGACAAATAGACATTATTTCATCCATGAATTAAGCATTAATAAATGAACAAATATTTAATCACTGTTCAGAGTGAAAAGAACATGTTCTTTTATACAGATGAGGAACTTATCAAAATGAAAAAAGAAGAAATAGTTGGAGACTGTATGTGAAAGCCAAAATTTAAATTCTGTAGTCAGCTACCTGGATGTATAATGAGGCAACAATATAAATCCAATGCATAAATCACTGAGGCAGAAATGGGGTTGGGATCTGAAAATGGCTGGGTTTTGAACAGGATACAGGGAGAGATTTATATCATAGTCCAGCACGGTTGATCAAAATATTAACAAATTTATTAATAAATATTTTTAAATGGCTTTTTCCACTCCCATGTATTTTTCTGCTAAATCTTTCTGTTTGCACAGTACTTTACTCATGAAATCATTATATCACCTTTTCTAGCTGGCCAAGCATACACCTCAAGGATTCCTTTAGACCAGAAACTTCCATAATTCCTTCAGTATTTTCACTCAGGCTCACTATTTTTCTTTTGCTTTCCCAATCAACATTTATTCTTTTTAGATGCTTCTCTTTTCCTTCTGTCCTTCCATTTCTCTTTTACCTGTGGCTGGTGTTTATGCTGTGAGCCCCACCACAATTGTTCTTCTGAGAGCTCAGCCTGAGTGGTTCTGACTTGAAAACCTGGATCTAAGGCAGCATTTCCAGCCCAGCACGCTTTGGGATTCAGCAAGAAACTAATCTGAGATAAGCTCCAGGAAGATGCAGTCTGTGAGTGCAGCCTGGTCCTGCTGGAGCTCATTGCTGGGGCCAGATGCTGGATTTGCTATTTAATTATTTCCTTGAGCTTTCCCAAGTTCCCTCCATTCCAGGCTGCTGTCACTTCTAATAAATGAAGGCCTTGCTGGGAAGTTAACTGATCAGATTAATGGTGACACAGGGCAGTTTTTAAACATATGATATAAAATCAGGTACTTTACTTGTGGAGTCTTAAGTGTTATAAGTTTAGGTGTTTTCTTAGAAGTTTTGTTGAAGTGTAGTGTTCTCTTCCTTGTATGAGGGTTCTAGATTATTTTCCTTGCTTAGGATTTTGCTTTATTTGGAGTCAGTCTCATTTGGTCTAACGAAAAGCAATAATGCTCTTGCTTCAATTTGGATAGCCCAATGTTTTCCAAAAAATCAAATATTTCCCTGTTCAGGTACTTTTAAAGTAATACATTAACAAATATTTATGTCTTATAGAGCAAATAATTTCATTTGCTCTGTGTTAATGCATTTGCTGAGTTTCATGGGTTTCAGTCACTTGTCACAGGACAATCCAATTGAGGCCATAGACAATATAAGGACAGTGAAGGATGAGAAAATTGCCATTTTCTAAATTTTATTTAGATAAAATCAGTATTATCCACTGGCAATAATATCCAGTTCCATATGTTTTAATACAAAGGGTATTTGAGTCATGTCCTGCATGGCACGTGGACAATATGGGGCTGATATCAGTGTCAATGACACCAAACTGGGGAGAACAGTCCCCAAGGCAGAGTGACCCTTCAGTGGACCTAAGAAGGGCTGGAGGGATGGTCTGGGGGGCCTCCAGCTGCCCATTCTACCTAAATTGTTTTATGGCCCCATGATTCTGTGTCCTGTAGTGCTCCTTTGTACAAGCTCTGAGTCTGACAGGATTTTCAGAACACCTGAGATGAGCTGACACCCTCTCCCCTCATTAAGAGATGGATGGAGTCAGCTGGTCCCTTTTGGAAGTCTAATCTGAAATGCCACTCATTTAGCCCATGCATTTGTTCATTTTTTTTCAGTTACTTCCACTGGGTTCGGTGGCACCTGTGAGGCCTCTGGTTTGGCCCGTAGGCTGTGAGAACAGCTAGGAATCCTCTGGAAAAGCCATGGAGAGTTCTGTGGCACAGGCAACTTAGCTCTGTCAGGTGACATTCAGATGCTTTAATATAGACTGTAAACCAGCCTTCCTGATTCCTGAATTTTCTGCCTCTTTCATTATTCATTTTTCACCTCCTACAACAAGTGGAGCAGAAGTCCTGTGAATATCATCCTTCAGTGCACTTTAATCCAGCAAGTCAACAAAATACGTCATGAGCCCTGGGGGGAATAGTGGGACAAGCATGCAGGGTGCCATAATCCCAAATGTAGATCATTCCCAGCCACTGGCTGCACAGAGTTTAATGATGGCATTTCTTATGTTTTATAATAGTACTGGGATACAGATTTTCAGTCTTTTCATTCTTATATTTCAGGAAAATGAGCTGGACTGTGAGCACACATGGATTCCCAGGGCTGTTATCAGTGAGATAATGTATTTGGTGCACTAGGGCCATGCTGGCCATGGAGGAAGCAGCAGATCCCAAACAACGAGCACAATAAGGTGTCACCCACACACAGACAATGAGTTTCACACACAGCAAAGTGAAAGTCATTAATGGATTGTTTTCCAGGCTCTGGTATGGAAAAGTTTTATTAACAAATTAAGGTGGGGGTGTTGTTGTTATTGTTGTTATTGTTTTAACTTCCTATCTTATGTTTCATTTCCTCCAACCTGCTGCTCTTGTGTTTTCCCTGCCCTTGCTTCTCTGTCCCTTCTGATGACCCTACACACAGTGCCTAATTCTCTTTACACTTGTATATTGTACTCATAGACTTTCCCTGCTCCAAGTTGCTTTCCCATTTCCACCTTGCTTTTGATCTGCTCTGTTTCTCCACCATAGTCCTTTTCTTCAACTTACAGGTTTAATTTCCTAACTATTGCTTCCTATTCCCATTATTTTACATTGCTACTTTTTGATATGCACCTCTCTGCCTTTTAATTCACCAGCCCTAATCTTCTGTACAGATCTCCCTGCAGAAATATTCCAGTCTTCCTTTGTTCCAACTCCTTTCCTCTCTCCAATTTGTGCCAATTTTACTGCTCCAAACCTGGCATCCTTGGCTCCATACCTTTGATATTCACGAGACTTTGATATTAACCTCTCCATATTTCATTTTTTTCTTTCTGGGAGAAATTGAAAAGCGTGTTGCTTTTCCTTCGATAAAATAGCCCACTTGACCTACAGTTACCCAGAGTTATAATCTTTGCATTCTTAAAGAAATTTAGGTTTGGGGAACCAGTAATTATCTGTTGGGCATAGGCAAGCTGCAATTTTCAAAGGCTAGAACTGTCAAACTTGGGTGACTTTCAAGAGGATGGAAAACAGTGCACCCTTGACATGCACAGCAACCTCTGCCAAATCTCAGAATTATAAATGACACAAATGATGGAAGATAAGGTCACCATAAGTTTTATAACAAAGGGAGAAGTTATTTTCCTGACTCTTATTTTCAGAAACTGATGAACTAATTCTGATAGACATTTTTCAAAGAAAATGGGATATTTCAGCCCAGACTGAGTACAACTCCAACCAACACAAACTGTGGGTAGGAATGCTGGGAAATTTACCCATACTGTGGATACCTCCCTTCTTCCCTAAGTAAACATCCACTGGAGTCAGCCATTATCCCTGTAGGATTAAAGGATTATGGATATGAACAATAACATCTCTTTAGGAAAACATTCAATCTTTTTCTCTATTTCACTTTACATTTGATCCAGATGAAATTATGCCGTAGTGTGTCAGAACACTTTTTGTTCTGACCAGCTGATTAAGTAAAAAAAAATTTGTCTGCCTCAAACCCACTCTTTTAAAATATATCAGTCTACAAAATGAAGTAACTGCTAAAGAAATAACTTTGAATTTAATCCAGCATTATATACCAACTGTATCACTTTCATGCTGTCATAATATTAATGAAAGAGGTGTTCAAAGAATTCTGCTGAGGAAAACCCATCATAAATGTGAATTTAACTATTCCTCTGTTTAAGAATCACAAAGTGATTTGTAATTTAAAGAGATTTATAAACTCAAGAAAAGTTTAGGAAGCAGGAATCCTAACCCACAAATCCTGTGCTATTTCTGTAACTCGGGTTATGTGTTCCAAAAGGGGAATTTTCCGAGTACAAACAAGGAAGGGAAATGTCTTTCATCTCAGGAGAAGATAGGTCTCTTTGATTTAATAAATAATGGCTAGATAAATTCACATTTTTCTTGTGTTTGTCCAGGTGAAAAAATAACCGGGCAGATTAATTTTCAGTTAGCAAGTGGCACTGAGGAGAAGTAACCCAGCCTTTGATGTTGATTAGCATAACAAAGGCAAAGTACAGATGATGCTTCAGATTTCTTTTGTAGCCAAATTAGTGTGTCAGGTTTGGGATGATAATCAGGAGTGATTAATAGGATCACTGTTATTTTGGAACACAGTTTGAGGTAGATGTGATCGAAAACACGACGGCAGCGTCAGAATTTTTCCCTGTGGAACTCCAGGATGATGCTGTTGCTCTCCAATTTTCCTCTGCTGTGTTGACTTCTAAAATAAAGCTTTTTCCCCATGTGAGCAGGGAGAGCTTCAAAATCTCTGTTAATGGGTGGCTGTGGAAAATAGAGCTTTTAAGCCACGAATCCAACCTTCCATCAAATATGTATTTAAAGGAGTTTGTTTTTATTTGAAGGCATATCTTTTCTGTCTCTTTCCCTTGGCTCAGTAGTTTTACAGCAAGGTCAAAGGTATGCAAAATCATCAGAGAAAAAGAAAAAAAATCTGCTTGAAGCCTGTTAGCTTTTCAAGTTTTGTGTCTTCGCTTCATGACTGTTACTAAATAATTTAGGATTATCATCCTACTTTACATAGGCAGCCAGGGAGCTTTTGTCCAAAGTCTAAATTAATATAAGGTTTTCAGTCATTGAAACTGATTCCTATGGGTCATTTTATATAGACTAACAGAAGCAAAATATTATATCTGTGTTTATTATATTGCTACCTGTTGAACTGAATGGTATTTTAAAAAATGGTGTTCAAAAGAAAGATGAAATGATATTTAAAAAGAAAAACATTCAAATCTACCACAGGAAGGTTAGGACCTGATAAGAACACGTCCTTAAGTAATTTTCTTCTTTGTTCAATTCAAAATCAAAGTATTCTATATAACATTACACTAAGTAAATGCGATTGGATAATTAAAACAATTTTACAGTTCTTCACTTTTATTTAAAGGATGGTTATCTCTTTAGAGTAATCTCTCTGAGTGACTGTGTGCATTTTACAGCTGACATTTTCCCCTATTGTTACATCTTTCACATAACAAGATTAATTTTTCTTTAATGATTCCCTTCATCATCCCTCAGTCAAGGAGAGCAGGATTGGCTCAGCCTTGTCTCCTCTTCCAGCACAGCCAATTTAATGGTAATGAGGAGGATGCAAGAGGTGACACAGTAACTCCTGTGCCACAGCTAGGGGGAGGGAACAGCAACACCCAGCTCTGCTCCTGAGAGAAAACAAGCAAAAACCCCCAAAATCTCCAGGACATCCTCTGCTGTCCCCTCCAGCCATTTCCCCAGCCCCTGAGGGGCTGCAGCAGGGTGAGGGATTAAGAAAAGTGCTTCTTTCAGCATCCTGCAGGGATCCTTGTGAGAGGGTGGGCTGGGCTGTAGGGGGGATGAGCGGGCTTCAAGGATAGAAGATGGGCTGGAAAACTGGGAGGGAAGGAGGAAAAGAAATCCTCAGTGCTGCCCATAGATCTGCTTGATTTATGGCCTCTCACACCCCTCCCAGGTGCTCTTACTGACCTGGGACCCAAAACATTGTACAATCTTTCCCTCTCTTTGTCTCCCACCAGATCCTGGAGACACTTCCCTGCTCCCCTGCTCAATGCCACAAAGAGAATGTGGTTTAAAGGAGCGCGAAGTGCTGGATGTGCTGTGGCACATCTGTTGGCCATTGTTATCTGGCCCTCATTCATATCATCCAGGAACTTAAAGTCCTGCTGGAGCTCCAGTGACAGCCATGGGTGCAGAGGCAGATGCAGATGCATGTGCACACAAACCCCATCTCTCTATTGAAATGTCTGTAGGAACAATTTGATAAATGCTGCCAGATCTTCAAGAGATCAGGAAAATATTTTTGCAAGAGTGCACTTGGAATTCAGTGATGTTACTATCCTGAAAGTTACTGTTGCCAGGCAAAGCTCATTTGTCGTAAAAGAAACAGAGTTGGTTTGGATCTAAAATTATCTTTATATGAAAACATACAGGCTGTGGTAAGAAGAAATCTTTCGCTGAGCAATACCAGCTGAACAATGTACAGTGCTTGTGGAAAACAAGTACCAAAGCAGGTAAATAGTAGGAAATCTGTATGAAATTGTGTGGGACGGGAAGTTATCTTTGCCTTCAATATTAATTTTGCACTCTCCACTGTGTATCTATTTTATCTATATTAGTGCATTGGCAAAATTGTTGATGGTAAACTTTTCCACTTAATTTTAAATTCTGTCAAACCATGACTACTAGTTTTGATAAATACAGACTTTTGAGAAGCTGGATACATAGGAGGGAAATTTAAATATCATCTCAATAACAGTCTTATTAAATTCAGGAGTATTGAACCACTGTGACCATTTCTTTGGGTTACCCATCAAACAAACCAATACTTGCTGGCTTTCAAGGGCTTTATGGGCGATCTGATTAAAAGTTTGGTTATTAAAACTTTATCTGAGTAATGTAAGGGATATTAAGTCCTGCCCTTCCCTGCATGCTCTGAATCAGTCTCTGATTTTTGCACAAAAGCTTGATCTGAAGCTGATAAAAATAAAAATTGATAGCAAAAGGTGTTGTCTGCATTTAACACGACATCATATGATTAAAAAAATCCTTGGAACAATTCCATATTGTGGCTTTCCGGGAGCAAGAATGCAACAGGAACAAACAAAGGAGTGAAACTGAGGTGACCAGCAGAAGGGATGGCTCTATGACAGCTCACTGTAGCTTTGCAGATTACACAAGACAGCAGAAAACAAAAGAAAATAGTAACTGTTCAATTATTTTAGTTAAATTACTTTGTTGCCCAATGGACATTTGTTTTGTGTGGTGTCTAACAAGGTTTTAACAATTCAGATTCCAATTTCCTGGTGAGAACTCCCTGAATAAGGTACCACACTATCTTCAGGGCATTAGTCCTTTTGAAATAACTGATTCTGCTGAATAAAAATTAGGAAAATGATTCCTGTTTTTACGCTAAAAATACATTTTTAATTAGCAATGAAAGAAAGAGACATAGTAATTTTTTTTTTTTTGCTTTGGATTATGCTCTATTTTCTTCAAGATTATTTGTGATAAAGAATTGCAGTGCTTGATAGATAACGGCTCCAAGATGTGGCTGGGGACACTGAGTATTGAGTTCAGAGGGTGGTTGAGATTATAATCTCAAACCAGAGATGCAATTCCTCTTTCTTGTAGCACAGTAGTCTTCCTTCTGTTACAGATCTCCTGCTCTTGCATGCAAAGTTATAAAAAACAGGTATCACATCTTAAACTCTTCCTGGTTTAGGTGAGATTTAGAAGTAGATTCTGAGGGATATTGAACACCCTCATTTTCAGACACAAACTAGTGCAAATTTTTGGAACACCACACTTGACTGGGGCATGATTTTATTATTCTGCTTGTATAATACTTTATGTTTTAAATACATTTATAAATCAAGCTGAAGTGATTGGTAAACTAACTGAAGAAGAGTCTCTGCATTATTATTGACTAGAACCACTGATTACTGAGGTGACTGATCCATCCTGAAAGCCAAAATAATCACAAAATTTGTTGCTCAAATCATACATTGATTTTGCTCCTCTTATAATTTTTGTGCGACAAGACTGAGCAATGAAGGAGTTAGAAAATAAAAATTCATTGTCAGGCCAAAGAAAGCTTGCCAAATAAGACACGCTGTAACTGGGAAAAGCAAAGCCTTATAAAATATTTTGTGTCATCTTGACACATTTCTTAAAACTACTTACACATCTTTGACAATCCAAACAGCAGGCCGTAATACCAGAAGAAAAAAAGAACAATAAAAAAAAAAAGCCCGAGGAGTACATGTTTTTACTAAACTCTGATTTTTAGTCTTGAAGGCAGTGGGATTAAAACGTCTCCATCCTAAATTTTCCTTTAAAATGCTTTAAATTGTATAAATACACTTACAAATTTTGTTGTCACAAAGTAACTTAGCATTTCTTGCTCCATATTGTAAATCTTTTTTGCCATCCAAAAATATGTCAAAGTATTACAAAGCCATCATTCAAGTCAATTAATACCCTCATGTCACAGCCTCAGAGGGATTGTTCTTTATGTAACACGACTTTAAGCATTCATTTCCCTTCCTAGACAGAACTTTCTGATGGATTTTGAAAAAATCCCCTGTGAAAGTGATGAAGTTGAAATACCATTCAAACAGAAATATGGGAAATGATCCAGCACTGAGACGATATCAGAGGAGAGGAGAGGGACAATTCATCAGGAACTGCCGTGACAGGGGAAGGGGGAATGGATTCACATTGAAAGAAGGGAAATTTAGATTGGATATAGGGAAGAAACTGCTGGTGGTGAGGGTCGTGAGGTGCTGGAATGGGATTCCCAGAGCAGCTGTGGCTGCCCCTGGATCCCTGGCAGTGCCCAAGGCCAGGCTGGACACTGGGGCTTGGAGCAGCCTGGGACAGTGGGAGGTGTCCCTGCCCATGGCAGGGGGGGCACTGGATGGGCTTTAAGGTCCCTCCCAACCCAAACCATTCCATGGTTCTGTGATTTTATGAGAGACACATTTTTCTGCCATTGCTGCAGCTGAGTCTCCTGTCAGAGTTTTCAGCAGTGGCTGATTCCAGGTCCACCACAGGCAGAAGCCACTTTAACCAATGTGAACAATATCTTAACACACATTTGAATTTATATCCATGTGGAAAGCTTTCAACTGCCCAGTGTAAAATTCCTGCACAACAAAGTGATTTATTACTGCATCCAGTGGATATTTTGTCACTTTTACACAAAGTTTATGCATGTCCAAAAGCTCTAAAAAATTACATTCTCTATTCCTGTTGTATTCACATCTGAGATGAATATACTTCCAGTAGGGAACTCTTTCCCAGTGAAGATCATGTAATGGTCAGAATGGTGTTAGGAAGTGGAGCCTGTGGGTGGCTCTGGTGATTACTGTGGGCATGGCTGGGACCTCATTTTTAAAGGAAATACTCATTGGAACAAACAGCTTAACAACATCTGGTGGTTCCTAGATTAAGTTAAGAAAATAAAACTGAGGACCTACTGATGAAAGAAAAACAACAAAACAACCCTCACCTTTAATTTTTTTTTTTTTAATAATAAAAACACAGGAGTTTTCCTGTCATGGCAGATGCTTTACAGATGGACAAAGCTTTTATTTTTCTGCTCATCTAACCAAATGCCACCGATGTGTTTGTTAAGATATGAATAATTATGCTAATGTAAAGAGTAGGCAGGTGCAGGAGCAAAATATTTTAATATCATTTATGCAGAAAACTATATAAAACTTCCAAATCATTACTTTTATAGCATTTCAAACACTTGTTGTTTGAGATTTCTGAGTAACACCTGCTACAGGCAAAAATAAATTTGTTCTTGATACGCTGAGAGGAACATGTTCAGTGGGAACAGGGGTGTAAATTCCCTTCTCCAGCACTAATAAACCAATAATAGAAAAAGTGTGGAAAATTTCCTTTTTTCTTAGGGTAGGGAATGGGAGCTGCAGTTCATTTGCACAGAAAGGGCAGGTCCAGCCAAGCAGGAGGCACTTTGGCTGGAAGGATGGCATACCAGGAATCCCTTCCTTGGCACAAGAGGCACTTGAATTACACCCTCAAGAGAGAGCAGACTGCCCAAGCAGGGTTTTTTCCCCCTCTTCTGGCCTTGGAATCTGAGGTTTGCATATCTTTCCTCAGTCAGTAAATCACATTACATGGATTGAGTGGATTTATTTTCTAACTTTCCTATCATTCAACATCTGCACTGCATGTTGTATGTGATGATTACCAAACTTTCCTTCCCAGTTAATTGTTGCTCCCAGCAACATTCATCTAAGCCAAAGGTTCTATAAATTTAGGAACATTTTGCCATTAGCATTTGGGGAAATTTTGCTGATAATTTTTCAAGATTACTTTATCAGTGCCAAGAGCTATACAAGGGAAAGAACTTCTAGCTGTGATTTACAACGTGTTATAAAACACTCCCTAACAACTGAAATGAAAGAACACTTCTTATTGTAGCACAGTACAAGAATGTAATTTACAGCAGCCAATAATCAGGGCCATTTACTTGCTTGTGTTAATTAGCTCAGACCAAATTTTGGTTTTAAGTGTAGCCTGCAGCAGTAAAAAGGGAATATCCTTTAGGTCACTTTTGAGTTTTTCCCAACAAAAAATAATGTTATGTTGATAGCACTTCCCTTTTCTTATTGACTGCAGTGTTCCTCATTCCTGTTTATCAGTAGTAAATGCAGGAGAAATTTTAAATTTAGAATGCAATACATAAATAAATAAATAGCAAATGGAATAAGGGAGAAAGCCTGTTTTCTTTGACTATGAAAGAAATCTGAGAACCTGAGGAGCCTGATGCCTGGGGAATGGCTCAGCACAACATAAGAGGGAGCTACTTTGAGGCATCAGAAGATAAAACTCATTGATCAGTTCAGTTTGGCATTATTGGTCACATCCTGGTTTGTGTTCTGTTGATCGATTCCATTTGGCATTATTGGCCACGCCCTGGTTTGTGTTCTATTGATCAATTCCATTTGGCATTATTGGCCATGCCCTGGTTTGTGTTCTATTGATCAATTCCATTTGGCATTATTGGCCATGCCCTGGTTTGTGTTCTATTGATCAATTCCATTTGGCATTATTGGCCATGCCCTGGTTTGTGTTCTATTGATCAATTCCATTTGGCATTATTGGCCATGCCCTGGTTTGTGTTCTATTGATCAATTCCATTTGGCATTATTGGCCATGCCCTGGTTTGTGTTCTATTGATCAATTCCATTTGGCATTATTGGCCATGCCCTGGTTTGTGTTCTATTGATCAATTCCATTTGGCATTATTGGCCATGCCCTGGTTTGTGTTCTATTGATCAATTCCATTTGGCATTATTGGCCATGCCCTGGTTTGTGTTCTATTGATCAATTCCATTTGGCATTATTGGCCATGCCCTGGTTTGTGTTCTATTGATCAATTCCATTTGGCATTATTGGCCATGCCCTGGTTTGTGTTCTATTGATCAATTCCATTTGGCATTATTGGCCATGCCCTGGTTTGTGTTCTATTGATCAATCCCATTTGGCATTATTGGCCATGCCCTGGTTTGTGTTCTGTTGATCAATTCCATTTGGCATTATTGGCCACGCCCTGGTTTGTGTTCTATTGATCAATTCCATTTGGCATTATTGGCCATGCCCTGGTTTGTGTTCTGTTGATCAATCCCATTTGGCATTATTGGCCATGCCCTGGTTTGTGTTCTATTGATCAATCCCATTTGGCATTATTGGCCATGCCCTGGTTTGTGTTCTATTGATCAATCCCATTTGGCATTATTGGCCATGCCCTGGTTTGTGTTCTATTGATCAATCCCATTTGGCATTATTGGCCATGCCCTGGTTTGTGTTCTGACCTGAGTGGTGACAGAAGGCCAATGAGCTGATTTTATCCTCCTCTGAAATCAGTGTGATTTTATGCTGAATTTTAGGGTATTTCTGCCGTAGCTTCTTGTAGCCTTGAGCTTTGCAAAGCTGGCAGGGGACACTTGAAGCAAAATTCTGGGATGGAATTGGTGTTTCTGTTTTGGTCACAAGCACTACTCACTGAAGGTCTGGGGGGAGGCAGAGGATATTCCTAGAAAACAGCTCATCCCTTTCCTTGCCATCACGAATCCTCTGGAGAAAACAGTGAGTGCTGGGCTTCAGTCTACAGGGGGAACAGTGGGATTGATCCCTGACTTTCATTCCAAGGTGGTGAAAAAGAAAACAAATCCCAGTTAATTCAGTCTATCTAGGACCTTATTCCTTCATTAATAGCAGATTGCTGATTTCAGCACAGAATTACCAGACTGTTACCTAGCACTTGACTTGTTTGTTGGTCAGGACGATGTTTGTTATGTCTACATGATATATTTTTTATATTCTGACACTATTTGTCTGTTTTACAATATACAGCCTGATAATGTGTTTTGTCAGTCCCTAGGAAATGAATAACCAGGGGTTTCATATTTTAACGAACATATTATCTATATTGGCTGCTGAATTATATGAACTTTTTGCAAATATTTGTAATACAAAACAAATAAAAAATGCATAAAATTAGCTTATAATAATTCATTCATAGCTTTGTGAATAACATTACTTGAGATTTGGGATTATTTTGTTTTCCTTTCATTTACATACTCATAAACTTTTTAACAACATTAGTTAACTTACATCCTTCAGTTTTAATACTCTTTTGTTTCTCCTTTCAAATAATTTTCTTAGTGCTCATCATTTTATTCACATCAGCTCTGAAATATTAAAATTGATATCTGAGAACAACAATACCATGGTCTTCTGTAGCCTCTTCTGAATTTAAACTGCATTTTGAGCTAAGACACCATTGCAGTTGCAGCCTGTGATATAAATAAGGAGAATATACTGGAATGTGTTTGCAAGCCATCCAAGGAAGGAGCGGGAATGAAGGAACTTTGAAAGTCTTAAAATTTCAATGGAAACTGCACCCTGCATTATTAACAAGGGATGGAGAGGTAGGATCCAGGGAATAGCTTCCCAGTGCCAGAGGGCAGGGCTGGATGGGATATTGGGAAGGAATTGTTCCCTGGGAGGGTGGGCAGGCCCTGGCACAGGGTGCCCAGAGCAGCTGTGGCTGCCCCTGGATCCCTGGCAGTGCCCAAGGCCAGGCTGGACACTGGGGCTTGGAGCAGCCTGGGACAGTGGGAGGTGTCCCTGCCTATGGCAGGGGGGGCACTGGATGGGCTTTAAGGTCCCTTCCAACCCAAACCATGCTGAGATTCTTTGATTAAGGGGAAATAATCATGATCAGCCACTTCAGTCCCACCCATCCATCACACATCTCTAACATCTGTCAGTGTTGCAGCTCCATGAAAATGTGAGATGTTTGTTGGTTTTGCTTTCATGCCAGCTTTGCCTGTGAACCCCAAGGAAGAATTGGTGCTGCGTTTCTTCGGTCATTGTTGATCGAGTGGTGAGAAGGGAAATTTTTCAGAGAATGCAGTCACTGAAATGTTCTTTTGCAACACTGTGGGCTAAAGCTCTCCCTGTTCCCTGTGCCAGCTGGGTTGTAAATAACTTTCCCAGGGAGACAGATGTGGACCCAACACTGCCCTGCTGCCAGCAGTGGTGAGCTGTGTGATCACCAGTCACGTCACCCTGCTGCTCATCCATTGCCATTCAAACAGCACAGAACAGAACAGGCAGGAAGCTGAAGAAGTTCTGCAGCAGTTCAGCAGTTTGGCTGATTTATTCCTCAGTGTTCTGTGATATATTTGTCCTGTATTTTTATAAGGTCGGCATGTTTTATGTAGTATTTGTTCTTCCATTCTGATTATGTGGCAAGTTGATTCACTCATTTCATCTTCCTCACTGTATGCATCTTTTACAAATTTGGTTTGCTTTTCTTTTCCTTGAGATATGAAAAAGCAGAATTGATCATGGGTTCATTCCAGAAAATCACTTCAGTCACTTACTAAATTTCCCACATGAATTTCTGTATGGATATTATTTCCAGGTAATGTCATCTCCAAAATATTTTTTCCTCCCAATTCATTTAGGGTCATGTGTTGGTAGGGAAAAAATTTTCCTATGGTAAAGCTCTCCAAAATCTATGACAGAATTATGACTTTTTTTTCTGGTTATGGTGATATTTTGTAATATGTGAGAGAATTTTTAATAAAGGTTGTGCAGAAACTGAAGAGAGACTGAGACATTTTCTCTCAGCCAAACCTAGGAAGGAAGAGGGTGAAATCCAAGCCATTTTTAATGTTCATGATACTGCTGCCTCCGATTCTTTAAGGAGGGGGAAGACGAAATCTGTGTATGACTGGCCGTGCTACTGTGTAGTTCTCAAACATGACTTACACATTTCAAACTACAGAATATGCAAAGTTAATCAAAGTTATTAGAGAACGCAGCTTTGCTCTACACAGAAATGTAGGAGACATATTTAAGGAAAAACTTGAGTTACATCCACTCTGAACAGATTTTGTGTGATTGTAATTTGCTGAAGTAACCCTGAGCATTATGGATGATTCTGTGCAGGGTGTGGGCTCAGTGCTGTAATACTAAAACACCCCATAACAAGAAAAAAACCCTCAAACAAACAACAAAATTCCTGCCATCTCACATTTCCTTTATTTCGCTGGCACTTGCTCTTTTAGTGCCCTCCTGCCTCCAGTTCGTAACATTTCTCTTTAATGATCTTATTTATAGAATACCCCTGCTGGCAATTTAAAAACAGGTTTTAGTGATAAATTCTTTTTAAAGAGTAAGTGTTCAATTAAATATGTAACCAGATGTTAGTGCTATGTCTCCTTAGGCAGCAGTTTTTGTTTTACTTCAGCCACTGGGGATACCATATTTCCCATCTCACTTTTATTCAGTTCTATCAAGTATTCAGATTTTACAGCCATTGCTTTGACTCTTTCCCAGGCTAAGTTTCTTACATACTTATGCACACAAATATTTCTAATAAGGCCTTGCTGCAATTAGAATACAAAATTAGCATTAATGTCACAGAACCCCAGGTTGGGTGAGGCTGGAAGGGCCGCCAGGGGCTCCTCTGGTGGCACCTCCGTGCTCCAGCAGGGCCATCCCAGAGCACAGGGCACAGCAGTGTGTCCGTGTGGCTCGCCATTGTCCCCAGGGAGGAGCCTGCCCAGCCTCTCTGCACAATCTGCTCGGGGCTGGGCACTGCCCGGGGCACAAGTTCTGCCTCCTGGGCAGGGGGAGCTCCCTGGGCTCAGTCCCTGCCCGTTCCTCTGGGGCCATTGCCGGGCCCCGGAGCAGAGCCCGGGCCCTGCCCGGAGCCCTCCCTGCACACAGGGACCCCCAGGGCTGAGGGCCCCTCTCGGCCGGGGCTCCTCTCGAGGCCGAGCGGCCCCGGCTCCCTCAGCCCTTCCTGGGCACGGAGCTGCTCCAGGCCCTTCCTCAGCCCCGCAGCCTCCGCTGGCCCCGCTCCAGGAGCTCCCTGGCCCCGCTGTGCTGTAAAAATTCTACTAATATAACAACTGCCATACTTGTATATATATTTTTTACTTGCTGCTCAGCGCATAAGCTGAAATAGTTGTGGGAAATAAGTCCAGCTACAGGTGTCTGATCTGTACCAGCACTCAGAACTCCTGTCTTCCGTTCCGATCTGCAGCTGCAGGGAAGGGGTGAACTGAGGGCCTTTTCCACATAGATGTAGCAAGGAACAAGGAGATATATCTCCATTAACAGATGCACTTGCTAAGCTTTCCTGTGGTCCTTACAGTGGAAAAGTCAAGTTTGTGAATATTGACATCACTTAAATATTAGTTAAAAAAAAAATAAGGGAAAAAACCAAAACAAAAGGCTACAAACTAACAGGGGCAGGTTTGAACATCTGGGTGATCCACCTTTCCCTTGGATCCTCTCCTTGCTGGCCCAAGCTCTATTTCAAAGCAAATGCATCTGCTTGCAGGCATCTGGTAACCATTCCAGTGCCTGTCTCAGAGGAGAGCACTGGTGGGAAGGAAAGTGCACCTGTGCACATCATGGACACATTGGAATCTGGACAGATTTTTCCCTCTAGGTGAGGGGGAGAACAGCTCATCTTTCCCCAAAACATTTAAACGAGCATGGAAGAAGTGCAACCTTTCTTCAAGCTGGGTAAAGGAAATGCAATCTGCAGCATTTAGCAGAAATCTCATTAAGGAGAATTCAATAAAAGATTAACTTCTAAACTCATTTCAGCTCAAGAATGACAGTGAAGAGCCTTTTCTGGTAATCCCCTTACTGCAGCATAGGTGCTTGCTGATAAGTGGAGGAATTTTTGTCCAGATGTTGCACAATATCCTGAAGTAAAGGGAATTTTGGAACGTTTTGTCTTCCCAGGTTTGTTTTAGGAACAGTTCAAATATGTTTTATAAAAGTGCAACAGCACCTGAAAATTTGTAGCATCATGCTTTAGAGGTTTTAAAAATATCCCTGATATTTTAATATGAAATTAAAATACAAAGACCTATTAAAGATGAAAATCTCTTTGAATGTCACTTGGGACATATTTTCTGGTAGAGCAAATTTTGCTTTACTGAAGCTTAAAACCCAAAAAAATCATATGCCGAGAGTTTCAGATAAAACATTCTCTGCTTAGAGGCTTCATTGTTGGTGATGCTGAGCACAATTTAGAGGTGCTGAACTTCAGTCAGGAAAGTCCAAGGCTGCCAGAGCTCCAGGAGCGTTTGGACACCGCTCCCAGGGATGCACAGGCTGGGATTGTTGGGGTGTCTGTGCCGAGACAGGAGCTGGGCTGGATGATCCTGGTGGATGCCTTCCACAATTCCATGATTCCATGACATTTTGTTTGTTTGTTTGCTTTCACAGCTGCCAGATCAAACATTTGGATATCCTTATCTTTATCCTAAAGAAGCCGAGGAGAAGCTGAGGGAACAGTCCAGAAGGGCTTATTGAAACCTGACTTTTTACTATTATTTTTGTTGTAGTAGCACTCAAAAGCTCCTTTCAGTGTCCCATCTCCCACTATAATAAGAGATACGTCTCTCATACAACAAGAAAAGATCAGAAGTAGCCTCACCTCCTTCCTTTTAGCCCACTTTGTGCTCCTGCAAGGTTCTTCTCTTCCCCTGAGAAACACACAGCAAGAAGAACAGACATTTTGCAAAAAATGGTCAGTAAGAAATTATTCTGGTTAGGTCTATTCCCGCTCTCCAAGAAATGCCAAAGTGCTCTGTTTTATAGAGTTTCTCATTCCATAGCCCTTGCACATCACAGACATGTTGATATTTGTTGCCCTGTACACCAGTGTAAATGAAGAATTCTGGTTTTGTAACTATGGTTTTGATTTTCCTGTTCTGTGAATGCACCACTGGCACAGCAGCATTCTGTAGTTGTTTCCTGAAGTTAAACAAAGAGCAATTCATGGTGCCTGGAAATCTAGAACTTTCTGAGGCGTCTACTCTTGTCCTCTAAGTTAACTTTAGCTGCTCTTCCCTGAAAATGGAAATAATTGTGCTAGAATTGTAATTAATTAGTTGCAAAGTTATGAAATTTTGAGTTGACTTTATATTTCTTGACCTAAAAGAAAAATAAAGAACCATTTTGCTTGGAGTGATCAATCATGCATGACTTCATTAGATTTTGGAAACTTTCAGAATGGAGGAAGTTCAAATTTTTTAAAAGGCTTGTATTTCAAACTTTAAAATAATGCATTCCCATAAGGGAGGCATCTGCTCAACTGCATCATTTCCAGAATGCAGAATGCTCAGAGTTCCTAAGTTGATAATATGTGGTAAATGCCTCCATGTATAATATATGAATCAGGATATGATCCTGAATTTTGTGGGAGGCTTCCTAAAGTTGAAGGTTAATGCAAAGCGGGAACAAGCAGCTAATTGTGTTTCTGAGCTTTTTTAATTGTTAAAGCTTTGAATAAAACATAACACAGAGACCCAAACCACACAGCTGAGTAATCCTTTCAGTTCTGTTGGGGCAAAGAGATGGTATCACTAAAAATTAAACATGAATAAATACAGCATATCAGAAATTGTTATATTTAAATATCCAGTGTAAGAGCTTTGCAATTCAGAGAAAAATTAACTTGGAACTTCCTTTTTAAAAGCTGAAAAGATCAACCCCAAATCCTGCAGTACTGGAGGAAATGCTGGGGAAGGTCTGTCTGTGAGTACAGAGTTCAGATCACAGCAGGGCCTGTCACTGATGCTGGTTCAGGGGCTTGGCTGGGTGCTGGGACTGCAACATCTTTGGGGTATTGATCAAATCCCAGAGAGGTTTGGGTTGGGAGGAACCTTAAAGCCCATCCAGTGCCACCCCTGCCATGGGCAGGGACACCTCCCACTGTCCCAGGCTGCTCCAAGCTCCAGTGTCCAGCCTGGCCTTGGGCACTGCCAGGGATCCAGGGGCAGCCACAGCTGCTCTGGGCACTCTGTGCCAGGGCCTGCCCACCCTCCCAGGGAACAATTCCTTCCCAATATCCCATCCAGCCCTGCCCTCTGGCACTGGGAGCCATTCCTCTTTGTCCTGGCACTCCAGGCCCTTGTCCAAAGTCCCTCTCCAGCTCTCCTGGAGCCCCTTAAGGCACTGGAAGATGCTCTAAGGTAAAGGCAGGGTAGATTCCAACACTGGGAGATGCCCATTTTATTACTTGTTGGAGGTCGAAGGAAGCTCTTTGTTGTAGCAATAAACGTCTCCCGGTCAGCAGGAATGCCACCATTCAAATGATGTTTTCATGAGGGCACAGAAGGCAATAATCTATAATATCATATTCAAATTCTGTCTGATTTTGATGTGCTGATGTGGCAGCATGTGACTCTGTTTGTACTTCTGTTCATTATGGTGAAAGAAATCAACATGGTATTCCATGAAACAGTGTCAAAAATTAGAGAAGAAAACACAGGAGATGGAGCAAAGGAACACCTAATAGCTGAATTAAAACAAACTAATTAACCTTCTGCATATACAGAAATTACTGTTTAGTAGTTACTAAAATTGATCCCTTAAAAATAACTTGTCTGAGAGAAAACTGATAACAAGGAGTACTTGGGATTTTTCCTTTTTTTTGTAAGACTGCCTTACCTCAAAGGTGATATCATGTGAATTGCTTTTAGTTTTAAGTAACCAAGAGATGGTTGACTAATGCCCTGACAGAGGAAAATACTCAGAGGAATTTGAGGTGCAGTGATTTTGGTTAGAAATAGAGTTTTGGTGTCATTTTAAACAAATCCTTCAGTATTCTCCCCATTTTCCTGAACTGGGATGATTTTGCCCCCTAATGCGTTTCCTTGTTTAAACTCTGTTATTAGAACTAAGTGAAAAATTCATATTCTGTCTCCACAAATATTACAGTATTTCAGTATCTATTTTTATCCTAAATAAAATTATTTTTATAATAATTTTATTTATTATTATTAATAAAAATTAACAATAATATTATTAATTATTATTAATAATAATTAAATTTTATTAATAAGAAATAATAATAATAATTAATAAATTTTATTTTAGCAAATGCCGTAGTTAAAATATTTGTATGACTGAAAATAGTTGAACGTCATTTGAGGCATCTCAGGTTTGTTGAACCAATAAATCAAAATTCATAAAAATTAGCTTCACTGTCTGATATTATTGCAGTGTTGATTAATGCGTGCTTTTGCTCTTTTTACTTTTTTAATTATTATGTAAATGTCACTCTTTGTGAAAGAACGAAGGGTGGCTTCAGGGTTGGGGAGAGCTGCCAGGAGCCTCCTTTGACAAAAGGCAGACTTGTGAGCAGCCAAGATGATTTCAGTGTTTCAGATCAGCATTGCCTGGCTCCTTGAGCACCTGACCTCTGCACCATGCCTGGGAATGCTCGAGCAGCCATATGGCCATTTTAGATAATCAGCTCAGAGCAGGTTGGAGCAGTGTCCAGCTGTTTAATTTATGATACTTGAATAATTTAGAAGAAACTCCAAGCAGTTCTAGAGTTGCAGGTGCTTTGATCAGCAGTGCCTTAGAATTTGAGCCTTTTTTGGTGCAAAATTGTCTGAATTCAGTTGTACCACAGATGGTGGTGGTCAAGAGTTTCTGTCTGACTGGTTCATCATCTCAACAATTCCTGTCTGATATATAATGACATTTTTAAACAGCCCTTCCTCAAGGTACAATTAGGTCTGATGAGCTGCTATTGATCAGGGACTGACATTTACTCAGAGCTGTGTATTCACAGATCCAATACTCTATAAACATAAATAACAGTGTTCATGATCATGCAGCCAAGTCTTTAAAGATACCTAAGGAAGAAGCCACTTCAGGGATCACTCTAAATGGACATTAGCTGGTTAGTAGACAAGCTGAGATGCTGCTCTGGAGGAATTCCAAAATTCTGCACTTCAAATAAAAATGGAAACACATTGAAATAGCTACTGCTGTTAAAATTTATAAAATTCATAGAATACCCTGAGTTGCATGGGACCCACAAGGATCACTGAAGTCCTGCATGGAGTAGTACGAGTCCTAAACCTGCTGAGATAAAGGAACCATTTTTAAAAACACAGAGCAGAATTTGTCCCTCTGGAGTCACCACTTCATTTAGTGCTGGGGCTTTCTGTTTAGATTCTTCTTCTGTTTCTTAGGTTTTGTTACGTGAATTGATGACAGCTCTTGGACCCTAAATTATGTTGCATTTATTGTTGTCTCAGTGCAATATAATCCTGCCTTTATTTTTTTGGACTACCAGGTCTTTGCTTTGGCTGTGAGCTTGCCAGGTTTCTCTGGGCAGCACTGTGAGCTCACTGTGAGGTACCAGCCGTTCCCTCTTGCATGGTCAGGCCACTCCTCATTCCAGTGACTAGAGCCAGAAACATTTGTGCCCTTTCCTTGTTTCCTGGGAGTCATGTGAGTTGTTTGTTCTCTGACTTTACCTTTTCTCCCCTCTGGATGAGTTTGGTAGAGTTCTTTCTGGTCCATCTGAATATTCTTTTAAATATGCTGCTCTTCCCATCCTTGCTGTGCTTGCTGTACTGGTGCCCCTGAAAATGAGGCTAAACCAGCAGCAGAAAGGCTTTTCCTAAATGTCAGACTGCCAATATTTGCTGCAGTGTAGCTTTGAAAGGATCAAAGGATTGTTGACACTTAAGCTTCATTCTGACTTAGGTAACTTCATTTATTTAAAAATCGTCTGATTGCATTGTCAAGGATTTGTTTTGGGGCTTGTAGTTCTCGTATGTTTTGTCACAGATCTTGGTTAGGGGTTAGTCCTTTTATGAGTGCCCAGTGTTCAAGAGATGAACCAAGTGATTATGTTTGGTTGTAAATAATTCCCTACATTTTTAGATTGTGACTGCAATTTTTTTGTGTATGTTTCTGCCACTTGGGGGTCTATAATTTGGATTTGTAATTCTCCCACTCTACCTCAAGTTTACTTAGCAATAAGGGTTTAGTATGTGCTTTGTCAGTGACAAGGAACTATTTTGACAGTTTTATCTTTCTTTCCCTGGTATTTACTCCTCAGAGATAGTGCAGTGTGCTAGTCAAACCTTTCAGCTGTTCAGTGTGCTACAGTTTAAAGTGAGGTATAATATTTTTGTAATTCCTTTCTTGTGCTTGGTTGTGGTTTAGTTTGGAGGTTGGAGTTTAGTTTTGTTGTTCAGTGTGGCTCACCGCCATCCAGCAGTATGGAACCAGAGGTTTGCACTTTTCCTAATGGCATCATGGTATGTGGAGTTTCGTGCTTCTTCCACAGCAAAGAAAAGCTTTTGGTTTTGTTATTTTTCTACAGAATATCTACATCTAACTGAAATACGTGGTTCTCATTCCCAAGTTAGGCAAACTCCAGTAAATGCACCTGTGCTTTATTTTATTTGCAATTGCATGATGACTTTTGTGCTGAAAGAACTGAGCTGTACAAGCTGCACCCGTTTTCCTATCTCAGGTCCTCTGTGCAGAGGAGCAGAAGAAAAAGAAATGCCTGTTGGGGAGCGGGAGATGTGTGGAATTACTGGAACCATTTTAATCCTAATTGCTTCCTAGCAGCACTGGCACATCTATAATGATGCATCTCACACAATTGGTGCAACAACAATAAAACAAGTAATTCCAATCATGTAAGCCTGGCAGCAGTTTTGAGGTCATTTTCTGCAAGCTGATCAATAAGAAGTTCACATCCTATAATCCACGTTGAATTTATTCCTGTAATACATCTTAACTTCTAGTGGAGCAGTGGTTAATTGCTAATCCATATTCATTGAAGAGAACAAATGAGGACAGCAAGGGTAGATATCCGTGCACCATCACATCAAACGTGGAACTACTGAGCTTAGTTTGCCACTCAGATCTCTTGTGTTTGTGTAGCTTCTGTGCCCACCACTTCACAAGGTCTTTGGAGATTACCAAGGAATTTGGCCAGCTGCAGTTAGTGCTTTTGTTGACAGTGCCTGGTATTTGCGTAGATGTTAATTAGATATTTCAAGTTGTATAAATCTTCTGGAGTGCAGATACTGTTGATCACCAGAATGCTTTTGCATTTTATGCGATTGATTGTACTTTGGTAATTATTCTTCAGAGCCCCCTTTCAAATCTATATTTCTTTCATCTGCAGTGTATTAAGCTTGCAGTGGGAGCTGCTGGGTTGTTCTTGGCACAGCAGACATTTCATTTTAAGGTTCACCTTTGAGCACAGCGTGCTAAGTTTATCATTCAGTTTTTGGGGCTTAATCGAAAGCCCGTTGAGGTTGACATTAAAAAAAAATTCCTGTCTTTGACTCAGCTTGGATGACGTTCCGGCTCTTGTCCCTTATGCGTGCAACTCTCAGACTGATCCCAGCTGGGTAGGGTTTTGTCAAGTGTTTGCCAAGGAGTTTATGTATTTCAGCAAGTAGATTACTCTCCACGTATGGGGATGCATGAATCACTTTCTGAACTATTTTTTGTTCACTCTCGCTGCTGCTTGATTTGTAACAGAACAGAGAAAGTTTTCTTCTTGGTAATGATCGGAGCTTTTTATAGATGGGGAACAAGAAATCGATCACGGTAAGCCATAAGCAAATAATGAATATCCTTGTGGAAATACTTTTCCTCTGAAGAAAACACTGGTATTGATATGAAGGACTGCATTCTCCAGAATTGATTAAGGACATAAAATTGATTTATGTGAATTTATGGAGATCTCCAATACTGATTGTGTTTGTGATCCATGTCTTATAAAATTCAGCTTCCATTTTATCAGTACGTCTTTGCATTAAGAGAAACTGAATTAAATGGAATACTGTTCATGGAATTAAATCAATTAAATAGGTGTAAAATGAATCCAATAAAATAAAATTACAAAAAAGTGTGACATAAACTGGTATACTTAAAATATTAAACACTTGAGTCCCAAAAATCCTAGTAGAAAAAGAGACTTCTTATTTGGACAAAGAAATGAAGAAGAGCTTTTTTGTTATGGACAGATAAATAAGAAATGCAGAAAAATAATAAATAGAATGGACTGTTTTGGCTAGGGGATTAGCAGAGGCTTTGAGGATGACATTTTTTAAAGATAAACAATGCATTCTCCTCTGAGTTTAAAAGAGCAAATGTTTTTGTTGGAAGTGTTTCTCAGATTGTCCCTCTGCTCAACGTTTAGGAAACAATTCTTTCTTTCTGTGACCAGAAAGTATCAAATATCTTTACTGATCACTGTAGATTTGTATAAATCTGATTATGAATTAATATTCACCCCACCTACTGTCATCACAAGGGGAATTGCCACATCCAAACTTGAATTTAGAACCTGATTTTGCTGCATCATATTTCTCTAAATATGCTGGCTCAATGCCTAAATTGCAGTTTTGGTTCTGAATCTCACTTGAGCGGGATATAAAGCAAATCTGGAAACCAAAATTAACCAGGCTTCATTTTACTTGGACTAATCTAATAGGAAGTGTAATTGCATAACATTTCCTCCACATCTGTGGCAAGACACACCTGAGCTGGGAAATGCTGATGGGAGGGATGGGGGCAGGGCTCTCTGGGGGAAAAGTGCACATGGCCAGGTCTTAGGGAAGGAGGAATCTGACAGAAGGCAATCCTCTTTGAAAGGCTGCAAAAGATCTTGGAGAAGTAAGAGGAGGCCCAGAGGCACGCTGTAAGGAAGACTTTGCGTGATTTAGAAGAGGTTAGAATGGAGTATTTAAAATATTGATTTGATACATTGAATAGCCAAATTGGATAAGGGGAAATTTAGGTCAGATAGACAGAAATTATTCTGTGGGAGGGTGGGCAGGCCCTGGCACAGGGTGCCCAGAGCAGCTGCGGCTGCCCCTGGATCCCTGGCAGTGCCCAAGGCCAGGCTGGACACTGGGGCTTGGAGCAGCCTGGGACAGTGGGAGGTGTCCCAGCCCATGGCAGGGGGTGGCATAAAATGAATTTTAAGGTCCCTTCCAACCCAAACCATTCTGTGATTCTGTGATTCTAATATAAGAACCCCTTGACTGCATAAGGATGGGTTTGACAAACTGGAAGCTGAGTTTGCATCGCCTGCACCTCTGAGCACTTTCTGAGTGCAGGAGGAGCACAAAGATTTTAACACAAAGTTATAGTGTATTTTCATTTGAAATGCTGGTTCTGAGTAAAATTTCCCAACTCACATGGATTCTGATGGGGTTCCTTTTCCATGTTTTTGTCATACAAAGCTTTTGATGATTCATTAGGTGTCTCGGGTTGCCTGACCTGATGGATATCTGAACATATACTGTGGTTCAGTCAATAAGCAGCACCACAGAGCAAACCACAGAAATCAAACAACATCATTAAAATGGTTCCTGTGCTGCCAGATCTGTAAAAAGGTTAATGTATTTGTCATAATACAGTGTTCTGGCAGGACTTGTGTTGGCATAACTTGAATTTAGCAAATGAGAAGAGCTCACATCCATCTTTCATTGAAACAGTGAGGTTATTGCTCACATTGTGCACTTTGCCTCAGAACTGTGCACATAAGTATTCCAGGAGCATAAAATGTACCTTGCCTAGGGATGGAGTGCCGGATGGAACAATATTTTCTGTTTCAAAAGGTTATAAGTGTTTAGTGTCATTATGATCAAGTGGATTCATTGCATGACAAAAGTTTTAACTTTTGTTTCTTGTAATGCCTGCTCCTTGGGGCAAGTCAACCCTGCCAATATTTATAAGTATGGAGCCAGTGTTGAAAAATTGGTTTTAAATGAATGGTACTTTTAATGCTTAAAAGAATTTCAAATTTATTTTTCTTTCTCTTGACAAGTATTCAGGAATTCCCTGGAAGCAGACGATATAAATCTAAGAGCCTGGTTTATGCAGCTCAATAAAAAAATTTTTGGTTAGACCTTTGCCTTGCTGCAAAGCAAATTACTGTGAACTTCAAAAATGTTATTTAGACTTTTCAAAATCCCAGTTAATTTTAATTGACTGTGCTTGGTTTTGACTGAAAAGATGGAAACACGTGTTTTATGATTTATAAATAAAACAAATACGTTGTTCTAATTTAAGCAGAAGTAATTTTGGGGGTAGGAGACCGAGGACATGTAAGACTAATTGTAAAGGTAGTCTCTTTTTCACTTCTTGTTTGAAAAAGACCCTGAATTTACACTTCTACTACAGTGCATGAAATGAGACTCATACACGAAGTTTTTCATTCCAGTATTCCTTGGTTTTTAATGACTATCCATACTGTTAGAAGATACTGAGTCTATAAACAAAGCAAATGGAAATGACAAATGAAATCACATAACACTAAAAATGTCAATATAAGGCAACTTGCTCTTAACTTTCTCAGCATATATGCAGCACACATTGCCTTGTCTGCTTTTTAGTGCTGTGAGATGAACTTTATCATGGGAAACAATACAATATAAATTAATTTCTACAGAAATGATCATGAGAATAAGAATATATTACAAAACTTGTCCATATTTCCATAAAACTACCATCTAGTGTAACAACAATTGACAAAATAATATAGTTGTTGTAGTCTATTGAAAGATGTGCTATGTATCTTCTGAATGAGAAAATCATGGAATCATAGAACATCCAGGGCTGGAAAGGATCCTCAAGGATCATCCAATCCATCCCCTGTCCCTGCACAGACCCCCCCACCAACCCCACCCTGTCCATCCCTGGCAGCGCTGCCCAAACGCTCCTGGAGCTCTGGCAGCCTCGGGGCCATGCCCATTCCCTGGGGAGCCTGGGTAGTGCCCAGCACCCTCTGGGGGAAGCAGAACCTTTCCCTGATCTCCACCCTAACCCTGCCCTGGCCCAGCTCCAGCCATTCACACATAATTCTTTTAGATTATTAGAGTAAATATTTTTATTGCCACCATTAGTAGGACCACTGCTGAACACTGTTACACCTACTTGGTACTTCTCTGGAGCGATAGTTTTTGTACTACGCAGGGTTTCTTCCAAAATAAGAAAAAAATTTGAACTTTCAGATTTCAAACCTGCTACAACCTCTTTGTCCTTTTCTTTACATCGAGAGGTAATGAGTGGTTTCAGCTTAGCAGAGAGATATGATTTGATGCCAGGCTCTGCTGTTGTGAAATCCTGGTGGCTTTATTTTCTGAACATAACCTGTGTTCTGTGCTCTAGGGAACACTGGAAACCACCAAGGTTGTGCTTCTATAATAGCTTTAGTGACGTGATAATATTAATAATACAGTGATAAAGGTCCATGTATTTTGCTTTGCCCTTTCATGCATTCATCAGTGCCAAAATTACATTCTTTCCTTTCCCAGGACCTTCCTGTTTGTTTCTAACGTGTTCTTTCAAAGTAAAGATAAAAATTGATTACTGGGCCTATCAGACTTTGTTTTCACCTGCCAAAATGGAATGAATATATTCCCAGCTCTTGTCTTTCTCAGAAGACACTTTCATAATGGCATTAAACCCAGCATACTCAACAAAGTGTGTGACCTGCATGTAAATAATCCACTATGAATTAAGAATACAATTAACACTTTGGAGGCTCTGCAAATTAAAAGTGTAAACTGTCTTCAGACCTTGGCAAAACATTTGTAATGAATTGGGCCCTTGACTTTACTTTGAGGAGACATTTCTACATAAAAGAGAGGGTTTATTTATAGCTACTCAGTGGAGCACAGTGAGGTGATGAGCTAAAAGTGTGCTAATGGGGAAAAAAGGTTTAATGAGTTACTAAATATTTACAGTGAGATTTGAAAGCAAGGTATTTTCTGCTTAGTTTTGTGGGTAGGAACAAGAAATTCAGTGGGTTTTGGTGTGAACCTCTGTCTCTGGTGAATGAAATTAAAAACAATGGGCAGAATGATGTGTGATTGGTGTGAAGAGCAGCTTTTATGAGCTATGGATTTCTGTTGGACAAGAAAATCTTTATATCAGGTTCACATGTCAAGCAAATGCTTTTGAGATCATTCATTTTGTCAAGAAAAGAAGGATGGTGAAGTTAGTATGATCCAAAACCTATTCTTGGTTCACTAGGGGTATTTTATTCTTTCCCTTGGTTCAATAGGGGTACTTTATTCTTTCCCTGCCTTATTTTTCTGCCTGAGCCCTGCTGAAGAAGAAAGGAACAATCAGTGGGTTAGTTTTAGTCTTATATGGAAACCTAAGGAACCTTGAATTGTTGCTACACCAGAAACCACGACCCAGAGAAGACAGCTGGGGCACTTCTAGCTATGGCTACTGCAAGGCAAATATTCCTTCAGCTTATTTGGGACTGCATTGCCCAATAAAACCAAAAGATTTCTAAAACGTATTATCTCGATTGATCAGAAGGAAGAGTCTTGCTGATCCTTCACAAGAAGAAATATTTGCCATGTCTCCCTCTAGGTCTAGAAAAGACTGTTCTGCTCGCTGTGTTACAGCAAGATTTGAAATGTCAGCCCCCATAGCAGATTTCTGTGGCATAGCCTAAAATACCTTTTTTTTTCCTACTGAAAAGTGACAAATATGATGCTCTAATAGAATATAATGTATTAGGGGAGTTGTTTGTGTGTTTAGAGACCAAGATGTCCTTTCCCGTTGAGAGAGACCCATAAGTTCCTGTTTAGACCAGTTTCAAATGGAAGCACTCTCCAAGTGGGAATGAAGACATTGCAAGCAGCTGATGTAGTGATATACCCAAATATGCCCACCTATGCACCTACATCTTCACGTGGGCTCCTTCCAAAATTCTTTGCATGTTTTCAGGGAAGTAAACTCTTTTTAGGAAAAAAAACCCTGTCAAACAAACTAACAAAACACAAAAAAAATGTCTAGACATAAGTGGGAAAAAGATTCTGCTACAACAGCAAAGGCTAATCTTACCAATGTATTTGCTCACCTAAATAAATATTAAATATACATGAGTGGAGAAATGTGCATAAATTATGTTGTCAGTATCATGCACGAAATTTTCTCCTTGGATTTATAAGGGGGAAATAGGTACACTGGAGAATTCTGTGGGGCTTTTCCCCCCTTGTCAATGAAAACATGTCCTGAAGGTCCTTTCTGTGATGAAAGAGGTTCTTCTTGTCCAGCCTTTTGTGAGTTAGTTTAGTGCAAGCCAGGGTCTCTGCTTTTCCAGATTAAATATTAGCATGAAATTCTTTGTGACACACAATTTTCTTTTCACTGAAGAATTGCACATACTTTTTATGTACTGTCTTCTAAACAGAGGGGTCATTTAATTACAGCTGTTGAATTCTGCATGACCTTGCTTCACTTTTTCTAAATATTTGATGCACTTTTTATAATAGTCTTCAAAATGTTCTTAAAAGAACACTGCAATCTGAGTAGTAATATCCTTTGGTTTATATTTGGGTTTTTATTTACTGTAAATATTTTGCAGTCATGATTTTGCACACCATAATGCTTTTACTGCAGTTGAGCTCTATGTCAAGAGTCTTGGGTTGCTTCTCTAGCAGCAAAATACAATCATAAGAAGTAGGACTCAAAGGAACATCATGACATAATTCAGCGATTTATTCCTTATGCAGGGTCAGCTATAATCACACATTCCTGGCAGGTGTTTGCACATATTCTGTACCAAAGGATGCACGTGATTTCCTCAGGCTGTCTGATCTGGTACTGCACTGAAAACCACACTGTCAGACTAAGACCTTCTCTACTGTTCCAGTATCAGAAATTTTATTGGTGTTTAAAAAGAAACAACCCCAAATTTCTTGCTGCACTTTGTTTTTTGCATTTTTTGTTCTCCCATAAGGGCTGGAAGAGCGTGTGCCCTTCTCCTCCACATCTTTGGTCAGTTTTTCTTTGGTACAGTCAAAACTACAGTAAGAAGCTTCAATAGCAACAAAACTGCAAAATGGAAGCATCACTTCAACCTCTGTATGAAATGATTGAAGTCAGGGTTTTATAAATTGTCCATTCCTTGTTGTGGATCCCCAGGACTGGTACCTGTCCCTTTCCTTACCCTTCTCCCTCAGCTGTTTGTGCTGAGCTCTCTCCACATCTCCGTTCTCCCTTCTCCACCCTGCCCGCTGCCCGACCTCTGTTTCCCACAATCAGCAGATTTCCTTCCTCCATGCTTCTTGCTTCTCTGGGGTCACTGATTAAATAAATCAAACAAAAGCGGCCTGGTATTGATCTTTAGAGCACACTGTTAGTGTTTTCCCTCTGCTCTGAAGTGAATTATTTTATAAGCACTTGTCTTTAATAACTGAGCCGGTCCATTATCCACTCCAGCAGCTCAGCAGTGCTGATATTATAATCACTCCCCTTACGCACACCACTGTATCAGATTGCTCCAAGATCAAGTGAAACATGTCTGTGACTTTCCTCTCTAAGTGCTTTTGTCCTTGTTGTGTGACCCAGAGAAAAGTCCCCCCTCAAACAAACCCTTGAAGTCGCTGTCCTGGGCTTTCTTCGTGGGTTTGCTTTTAAATTCAGAACAAGAAAAACAAGCACTTGTTCCTTTTATTTTGTATTGGTTGAAGTTTCCTTTCTTTTTATTGTAAGTGGCGTTTTGCTTAGTGCAAAGGAAGAAAAGTTAAAGGGTTTGTTTACTTGTTCTTAGAAAGAGTCAGAATCTCAGGTGAGGAGCAGCAGTTTCCCTGTACATCTCTTTTTCTTTAGTATAATGGCTTAGAGGCAGTAGGGAGGAAAGAAGAGTTATTGATGGGGAATTTGTGCTGCAAAAGCACCTTTTTGGGATGTAATGCTTCTGCCCATAGGAGAAGGAATAGAAAGCCTGTAGAAATTCTAATTCACGACTTTGGTAGACTCGGGTTTTTTGTTCACAATAACCGTGGTGATGGGTGATGTTGTAATGCAGCTGTAAGCGTAGGCTCTGTGTTTAGGTGAAAACACTGCATCTTAATATCTGATAATCTGCCTCCTCAAATTAATTCCTTAATCAATCAAAGAGCATAATTGAGCCTGACATTTCCAAAATAAAATCAAGCAACTGCTGAAACAAAGAGATTAAACAAAATGCTCTTCAACCAGCACCACTTCAATACAGGCACAGGTGGGAGTCATATTTCAAGGGGAAAATTTGCTTTTTGATTCATCCTAAAGTGTAGTCAAAATTTTTGTGTGTTATTGATGACTACATGATATTCCAGTCTGCGTTCTCATGGTGATTTTTAGGAAATGTTGTCCTTACTTTCTGAAGTCAAGCTCTTTTTCTAGTGGAAAAAGGATTTGGCTTGAGACACATGTTGCCCAGCGAACAGAATATGCTGGTGATATATTTGATTATATGAACCCATGGTTGTTTTATAGCTCTGTAACGAGCTGGATTACAATAAACAGACTGGGAAACAAAAATTGGATGCCAGTATGCTATTGGTTGTTGAGCATTAACATGGCTAACACAATTTAACAGTGCAAATTTAGTTTATTAAAAGAAAAAGGGTAGTACAGACAAGGCAAGAATAGTCTGAAATTATTTTCTATAGCCTGTTTTCTGTGTTCCTTTTCTTTCACTGCAATTGATTCTATGAAATGAAGACATTTTCTATGTACTGTACCAAGCCAAATCATATTACAGAAAGCAGAATGCAGTTAAATGAGAGTTAAATTACTCTCAAATGACAAGGAAATGTTCAGCTATAAAACGTGTTGTGAGACTAATGTGTTCTTCCAAGTCAGATTGGTCAGGAAAAAAGAAATTAAAATAAAAATCTGGGCTTGTAAAATAGAAATGTGATTTCCAAAGAGGTCTCTTCTAAGAGAATCTGGGAGAGGGCCTGGTTGGCAGGAGTTGGACGAGGGAAGTTCAAATGGAAACAACCAGAATTAAATAAACAGAGGGTTGATGGTCAGAATTTCTAAGTCCTGGTGTTCCATGTGCTATGTCCTGGTTCCAGGCTGGGGCTCTGCTCCCACAGCTCCTCAGTCCCAGTGGCCTCGTTGGGCTCTGCGCAGAGCCCTGACGTGGCCCTGTGTGGGCTGTGAGCAGGGCTTGGGAAAGCTCCAGGGTTCTGACAGGTTGCCAAAATCAAGTTTTATAATTGAAATCATAGATGGGAAATCATGACTCTCTTTAGTTTTAAACTGCCAAATTTAAATGGCATTTCATGGGACCAGCAAAACATATTTGTTCAATGACCCCAAAATTACCTTTAAGACAGAGTCCAAAGCTTTGTTGGTAATGTTCAGTTTTTAAAATCCTAGTGGATAAAATTACATTCATTCATTCTATGATGAGAAGCATTAGGTGACTTTCATTTGAACTGTTACCACTTCTCAGACTCCCGCTTGCATTTTTATTCTCCTCAGCACAAGTTTGCTCTCTTAGGCATCCTAAGACAGGCGAGTATTAAGAAAAGACTTCATTAGAGATGCAGTGCTTTGCAGAATCCTCCTACTGCATTTCAGGAGGGCTGGAGGAAGTCCCAGGTCAGGAAGGGTGAATTGGAAGCAAGCACAGAGAGGTTTGAAGGGGCCGATCAGTGGTCTGTCCCTGCTGGAGGACAGGGGCTGTGCATAGCCCTGGAGAGAGGAGGCAGATGGGGGAGCAGGAATGCTCCTGGGTTTGCCTTGGAAGAGCTGATTCCTGCTGATGAAGTGGGAAAAGGGAGGTCAGGAGAAGCAGTGATGAAAGCCAAGAGGGCAGGAATCGAGCGCGAGTCTGGAGATTGTATTCTGTCTTGTTTTATATTATTATTAATGAACTCAGCAGAATGGGAAATTTAAAACAAAGGAGCCAACAAGATGATTTCTGAGCATTTTCACCTGAGAAATTTTGCTGGGAGAAAGCGCCAAAACTGAGTGAATCTCTAGTTCTGTAGGAAGAGTCAGGGATGGATCAGGTAGTACAGCCTTAGGTACTGAACTTCAGTGATAATGAACAGCAATGGCAGTGGTAAAGTCTGAAGGGGAGAGGAGCCTTGATTTGCTCTGGAATTCACTACTGCTCATGTTCAAGTTGATGGAAAGGTGTGCCAGAGCAGGATACACTATATCTGTACAACATAACTAATTTTGCATCTTTCTGCTGTTAATATATCAATTTTTATATTTCTTATCAAAGCAATATGGATATTTTTTTCCTTGGAATGGTCATTAAATTTAATAAGGTTGATCACTGATTAGCAAAATCCAGGTCTCATGAATCAGTAGTACAGGTCTAATCCAGCAGGTTTTGTTAAAAATCAATAGAGTTACCATTTGATATTTCATGAGCTGGAATAGCCACATATATTTATTTTTACATAAATCATTAACTTCACTGAATGGTTTGGGTTGGGAGGGACCTTAAAAGTTTTCTTATTCCACCCCCTGTGATGGCAGGGACACCTCCCACTGTCCCAGGCTGCTCCAAGCCCCAGTGTCCAGCCTGGCCTTGGGCACTGCCAGGGATCCAGGGGCAGCCACAGCTGCTCTGGGCACCCTGTGCCAGGGCCTGCCCACCCTCCCAGGGAACAATTCCTTCCCAAGATCCCACCCAGCCCTGCCCTCTGGCACTGGGAAGCCATTCCCTGGGTCCTGTCCCTCCAGCCCTTGTAAGTTGTCTCTCTCCAGCTTTCCTGCAGCTCCTTCAGGCCCTGCAAGGCCACGCTGAGCTCACCCCAGAGCTTCTCCTCTCCAGGCTGAACAACCCCAGCTCTGCCAGCCTTTCCTGCCAGCAGAGCTGCTCCATCCCTCTGCTCATGCTGGTGCCTGCTCTGGGCTCTCTGCAGCAGCTCCAGGTCCTTCCTGTGCTGGCCCAGGGCTGGGGCAGCTCTGCAGGTGGGGTCTCAGCTGAGGGGGCAGAGGGGCAGAATCCCCCCTCCCCTGCTGCCCACGCTGGGGCTCAGCCCAGGGCAGGAGGTAGTTTTTGGGATTGGGCATATCCACTTCTCACCCACCAGCTCCCCCAAATCCTTCTCCCAGGGCTGCTCTTGATTTGTAAATCTTTTTATATTACAAAGCTAAAACAGCTTTCAATAGTAATCAGTTAAAAAGGAATTAATTCTTAGAAGGAAAATACTTCTTATCCCTCAAATACCCACTCTGAATTTCTCTGGAACCCCTGGTTCAACCTTTGATAGTTGATACTGTCAATCAGCACCCATTATCTCGTGGCCAACCTGGCTGACAAGCAGTTGTGCTCCATCTGACACAGTGTGACCCAATTCTATCTGGCTTATGTGAAAAGAATACATTAGACATCTGCTCCCCCATTGGATTGATTTATCATGCACTGTGAAAGTGCTTCAAACACATGCTGAAACCCTTGGTAATGCGCTGGGAAGTTAAACTTAGATCAGCATTGTTCCTACCTTTCTGAATTACTTATTGGAAACAGACCCAACTGATTCGGGACATGGATTTTAAAGTTATCCTGAAAAGGAATTATTTTATTCTCTGCTTTATTACTCATTATTAATTTACAAAGGCTTGAATAGGAAAATCGTGGTGTGAGATGTGACTTCATGGTGAAAGCTATGAAACAAGGTTTGACACTGAACTGTTTGGCTTTTAAGGCAGTATTAGAAATTATATCACCTACCCCATTAATTCTTATGTCAGGAGGCACAGCCCCGGTGCCCCCAGCACAAGGAGGACATGGAACACTGGGAGCGAGTCCAGAGGAGGCCACGGAGGTGCTGAGGGCACTGGAGCCCCTCCCCTGTGAGCCAGGCTGGGAGAGCTGGGGCTGCTCAGCCTGGAGAGGAGAAGGTTGTGTGGAGACCTCACAGCTCCTTCCAGGGGCTGCAGGGAACCCAGAGAGGGACAATTCCTCAGGGACTGGAGGGACAGGACGAGGGGGAATGGCTTCCCACTGAAAGAGGGTAAATTTAATTTAGCGATAATTTTGCTTACACCAATTGGCTAAAGAGAAAAAAAGGCAATGTAGAAAGACGTGTTAAACCAACAGCCTGGGTTCCAATAAGCAGTATCTGTCCACTTTGCACTTCTGGAAATGAGACATCTAGAAAGCTAAATTAGCTCCAACATTGTAATTTTTACACAGTTTTTAACTGTCAGTACAACAAATGAAAGACATTAACATACTTTATCTTTCCTGACTGATGAAAACGCAAGCAAATAAAGGAATCATTTCTTTAATGATCTGTTAGAATTAATAATGAATGGGTTTTTCAAGAGGTTTTTTGTGGCATGGCTGTTGTTTTGCAAAGCAATTTGCTTTCCTCTTATTTTCACTGTAAGTATTTCATCAGTGATGTGATTTTAAAGTATAGAATTTGGAAGAGTGTTAGCAGTCTACTCTAAGAACATTATTCAGCTGCTAATACTTCTGCCAAATGGCTGCTTCTGTGTTGATGCTTTACACGAGTCACTAAAAATAAAAGCAATTAACTTTTCTCTGAAACTATTTCCTATCAATATTTTCATATCATTTTTGCTAAATAATAAGCAATAAAACTACCCCTGGGGTTCTTTTGTCACCACAGATGGGATGCTAGGATTTGGTCCAGCCAAAGGAGCACAACCCTACCACAGCTACTGTTTTCTAGCACTTAAAGGAGAACGTGTAGATGTCTTTGACAAGGCACATGAGGGTGCAGTCACATGTTGTTTTCCTCCTCCATTTGGAGTGAAGAAGTATGCTACTGATCATTTTGGGGGCTGACTTCTGGCCATAAACTTTTTTCCAATGAGAGATATAAAATATTTGTCTGGTGCATAATTATTCCTCAGGAGATCTCCGTTTAAGACCTTCTCTAGAATTCACTAATAAGATTTAGATAAATAATTAAGATACATTGTGGTTTTAAACACATAGTCCTGTATTCATCCAGTGGTGTCAAAAGAGAAGGTGTGAGATCACTTTTAATGACTATAAATATCTGGGTGACTTTTAGAGCACATTTATAACCCAGCTCATTGGTGGGAAGCTGACAGACAGTCTGACCTGCCAACAGATCGTGCTGGAGGAACAAATGGACCCTTGTGCAGAGTTCCACACTGCGAGGGCACACAGAGAGTGTGACACAGCACATAAATCACAGCCTCCACGTGAAGGCTTGGCCAGCTCTTACACCCGACTTCTGGTGATATATTTAATCTCAAAGATCTTTCTGACATATTGGAAGATAGTGAGTTGTTGCTGAGAATTTGGAGTGGAAGAAGTGGAAGCTGAGACATGGAGGCGTAGTGGATCCTGCTCCAAGTGCTCTCTGTGGCAGAGGAAAAATAGGAGATATATACTCTCTATAGGATGCAGCACACAAACTGTATTTCTTCGCTGCAGTCTGGTCTTTTCTGTTGATTAATGTCATCTCTGCAATACTTGCTTTGCACTTTGTGAATCCAAGCCTTCCGTTCTTTAAATGCTGCTCCTGGATCGGCAGAGATGGATTTTTTCCACTCGGGAGAAAGGCCTTGTTCCCATCATCTCCCAAGGGCTGTTGCAGCCCCAGTTTGTCAGGACCCTTTGGCACTGCAGTTCCCTCCCTGTGCGGGCTCTGGGGAGCTGGGGGTGTTTTTGGGGGTGCTGAGCTCGGGGCTGTCCTGTGTCCCTGCAGCCTGAGAGGGCTGGGCCTGCTGGTTTGTATGAGGGAAGGGAAGGTTAATTTGATTTCTGCTACCTTTTACTGAGTAGTGCTTCATGTGCACCTAGTAGAGAGGGGAATATATGGGACTGATTTGGTTCTGGAATGATTTTTCTTTTTTAAAGTGCTAGCAAGTGTGTTAGAAGCTTGGAGTTTTTATTGTCCTTAAATAAAAGGTAAGTAAATACTTCTGGAGAGGACTTTACTAAATGAAGGGTACTGAGAGTTAAACCAAACAAGCAAAGCCACAAACACCCAGTATAACTTCAGTGTTCTGTTTCAGCTTCAATCTACATCAGATGATAAATCTTTCAGGCTCCATCCAAAACCAACAGCAAATAAACAGCTGCTCGTTGCTGCTGTCTTTTCAAATCCTTCATCTCCTGTAACAGGCACAGGCTGATCCCTGATTCCTGCCCTTATTTCAGCAGTGGGCTTTACAAATGTTGCTTGAACACACCTGACATAAATCCTTAAAAAAAAAAAACAACAAAAAAAGAAAATTCTTAGCAAATTACCCTATATTGAGTACGGTGTTTGTTCAGCCTCTAAGCTGGTAAAAGGATATTCCTGACCTGCAGTGGAAGGAGATAAAAGGTGGGCAAATATATATATATGCACCACCTTTTATTGCTTTGTACTTGAGACTTTCTTTCTGTAGAGCTATTCATTAAAAGTTCATGAATATTTGAAGGAATGAAATGTAACTTATATGTAAAACCCAAGTCCAAAAGTTTCGTATTATCTTCTAAGAATTCCTTTAAAAAGTTATTTGCATGCTTCAAATAACTTCTCATGAAGACACTAGCTTTGAATCAATGTTAGCAATACCTGCCTGCATCACTGTATTGCTGACTTTTGCAGAAAATTTAGGGAGCACAGTAAAATCTTGTGGTAGCACAATTCTTAAAGCATTTTTAAAGCAATTCTGAAAACCCTTATCAACTATAGGGCTGACACACATCTAGATTAGCAATAAAAAAATGGCAATTTGTTACTTATAAACCTGTTGGGGTGTTGGTTTTGGGTTTTTTTTGGTTGTTTGGTTGGGTTTTTGTTGTTAGAGATTAGAGACAAAACCCTGAGATCTACAGGAACCAGATTCCCTGTTTCCCAGGTCATAACATGAGGCAGGTCAACACAAGGCGTAGGTTTGTAAAGTAACATCTTATTGAGAGAAAGAGGTAAAGAGAGATGCTGGCTCTTTAAACTCATGATTTTTAGCCAGGTTAAAATCATTTACCTGACCTCTGTGCATATATCAAATTTCATTTATAATTTTGTGGGTAATAAAATGATACAAAACTGCTTGTGTTTTACAAAAAAATCCTATCAAATACTCCTGACTGAGATATTATAGCCATGTACTGTTTCTGAACCTATTCCTTCTTTTTTTTTTTTTTTTCAGGGGATGCTATAACAAAGAGCTAAAAACTGTACTAAAAATTTTATTGAGCTATAATGGAATATCAAAAATTTCATGTAGAAAAATATTTATTATATTTAAGAGGAGTGCCAGGGAGGATTGTACTATCATCAAATGTGAACAAAGGGCCTGTGCCAAAATTATTTCTGACATGATATTTTTCTGTGGGATATGTGAATGATTTTTTCTTTTTAATTAAAAGCTGCAGTATCTTAAATTGTCATGGCTGAGGAAGACGACCTCGCTGCAAAAAAAAACCAACAAGTGCCTCAATTCTTTGTGCTTGAGATATAATTTGAATTTAGACTTGTATGCAGGATAAAGCAAATTGAGCTGAAATGCACTCAGATGCAACACTAAGGGAAGATTATTTAGGAGTAAAGGCTAAGCCAGTGTAGAGGAGGTAGAGGAAGTCAGGACACAGAAAGCTAATTAGTTCCCTTCAATCCAGCCCCAATGAGCCTTCCAGCCTTGCAGATGGACTGATGAGTTCTGTCACTTGGAAGAGAGGGGTATGAAACTCCCAGGAAGGATTACAGGAGGAGTTCTGAGTTAGCCTGTGTTAGCAGGCTCAGGAGCGTCCTGCCGGAGGAACGCGGGAGGCTGGGCATGCCCGAAGCTTTGGGATCCCTGCATTTCTGTGCTGCTGTGCCACGTCCAGGGACTCCCAGCGCGCAGGGATTTCCAGCCCCACCCTGAGCTCAGGGGTTGTTCTCCCCACGGTGCTCCCCACGCCAAGGTTCGATCGGAGCACCACTTTGAGCAGGGAAACCCTGCCAGCAACCAATACATGGCAAAGGGGCCACAAAGGCACTGAAGGGGAAAATTGCCAAGCTGCGTTCCAAGAGCGTGTCAGGGAACACAATTAAACATTGGCAGCTATCCTGTGTGTAAGCTTATTTATTTATTTATTTGTTAGTTTAAAATGCAGATTATCAGTTGTACGAGTAGCAAAAATTAAAGCTAAATATCCAGAGGTTTGCATAGGTATTTAAAGACGGTGGTTTTCCTTTGTACCGTCCTACACCCAGCACCACTGCAGTAACAGCTTTTCCAAAGGCTTTTCACACCAGTTATGAATTAATTTTGTTTTTCCTCCAAATGCAGGTAAGCCAGTGGGATGTACATCTCTAACAAATAATGCTCCCTGATTATTTTCCTTAATAGGACCGTACCTTTGGCTCTTTGCTAAGAGTTGTGTGGGATTTTTTCCCCTCTTCTTCACATGTTACCCCAGAGGTGACACGAGTGTCACTGATGGGATTGGCCCTGTCCAGATCCCTCTTGGAACCAGCTGGGATTGGCTCTGTTGGACACAGGGGGAGGAGATTCTGGCAGTTTCTCACAGAAGCCACCCCTGCAGCCCCACCACCACCAAAACCTTGCCCCAGCAACACAATGCAATCTGAATAACAAAAAATGTGGAAGGAAGGAAAAGCCTCTGAGAATATGTAGATATTATCTCCATCAAATATTTATTTACAAATGAATAGCTCAGATTGTTAGTTTGTTAATTGGTGTCAGTGGACAAACTCAGGTGCTTCCACACTGTGCTTTTTGTGTCCTTTTCAGGTCCTGTTCTTCATTTGCTTTTTTCTTTGGGGACTTTTTTTGAACATTTGCGTCTTCCAAAATTCTCTTTAATACCAGGGGCATTCAGCAAATGCTCAGGACTGTTTCAGTCTCATTTAACTAAAATGTCTCTGTTCAATCCATAGTTTTGGCAGTAGCATTATCAAGATGCTCAGTTGTGCCTGCATATTCACTTTTAACACGCTATATGCGAGGAAAAGATATTTGTATATTCATCAGTGCTAATATAATGGACATATTAGAATATCAACCTTCTACTGCCAATAAAATCAGTTATAAAAAGCTAAATATTTAAAAGAAGTACGTACTTGCCTTTATTAAATATTGGAAAGAGAACCCGTATTTAATTTTTAGCTGTTTTGTTTAACAATGCCAAGTTATAGGTCCACGTGAAGCTTTCCAAGGACAAGGGGAGTGTAAATGTTGCATAAGCAATATATCTGTTTCTGGGCAGTTTTTCAAATAGATTCGTGGTTTTTTTTCCTCAAGAATATTTTCTTTTCGTACCGTGAGATTTTAGTGCTTCTGCTAATCTGTCTCTTTTTGATTTGAAAAACTCTTATCTGTCCAACAGACAAGGCGTTGCTGGGAGAATCAGACATTAGGGATTGGCAGCTCATTCCAGAGCATTCAGACAGAATCCTTATTTAGGACAGCATTTAGTAGGAAAAGTCAGAATCTTTTCAAGGCAGAAGTCAAGCGTGTTTAACTTGAAGCATGAAGTGAAGCATAAATGATTCTGAAGAGAATTCACTATCTGGCAATGGAAGAATTGGGCCACTAAGAGGTATTCAAATAAACCACGTTTTGAGATTGTTTTAAGAAGAATCTATTAAACAAAAAACAACTACTGAATGAAAAAATCAAACACACAAAAAAAGAAAAAAACACGGAAAAATAAAACAAACAAAGCCTTAAACCCACAAAAAAAATCCAAGCCAAACAAAAAAAACCCCTAAACAACAGAAGGGCCCTAAAATGAAGGCGGAACAGGCAGAAACTCTTTGTCACTGCAACCAAGTATATGATAGGAGGGTTTCAGAAATATCTTCTGCAAATGGAAATGCAGATCTGGTTGAGCACATTAAGAAGTTACAAGTTTTACCCACTATAGTCTAAAAGCTGGGAATTAGGAGGGCTCTGATGGAATTATGTCCAAGAAGCAGCTAATGAGAAATTAAATATTTCAGACACATGCAGTCTGTGAGAGAGCTGCTGGGTCTCTGGGCCGAGCAAAGAGTGAAGGGAGCACTTAAGGTGAAGAAGGTTTCTGCTGCAAAGCTAAGTGACTTGGAACTCTTTTCGAAAAATGTAAATTAAAATGTCACAGGAGGCACTTGAAAAACATTTAGCAGAAATATAAGAGGTCCAGAGAAGGGTGACAATATAATTAGAGACCTCAGATGGCTTTGTAAGAGGATAGATTTGGAATTATTAGAACCCTCTTTGTGGAGCAGAGAGCAGTGAAATAGGACATAAGCCTGAAAATAATGAATTTAAAAAACACGTTTATCTCTTTTATAGCTGAATATGTACTTTTTCACTAAAACATAGTCTGGGGAACTCACTGCCACAAGCTGTAGAATATTGGGTGGTTTCTGTTTTGGGTGTTCTATATAATGTAGGTCTTAAGATGCAATAGCAAAAGTCAAAGAGTTTCAGAAATTTCACTGTTTCAAATATATCAAGATAATGATGAAATTTATTTTTTAAATGGCTTTTTTTATTACAAAATTTATAGAAATTTCCCTGAAGTACCTACAAGTAACTCAGACAGAGGAACAGATTAGAAGCAATATTCTACCTAATGTGCAAATTCCGTTTGGGAATCCAGAATTCAGCATACAAGAGCCTGGCAATTCTGCTTCAGTTCAAACAAGCACTTTAAGAATGTATTTGTGTAGTTTGCTAATATGTTTTCCTAAACTGGCTTTCAATATTTTAGTATGTATTTCTTTTTGCCTACAATGCAGTTCTACAACAAAAACAAGGCTGAAATTCATTCTTTCAACTTAGCTCTTTATATGTGTGCTCTATTGCATATAAATTTATATATAGACATGACTGTAAAAGCAAACAACATCTGCATGACTGAGTTTTTTTAACATTCTTCTCTTGTTGGCTTCCCTGGCATTATTGGTTTGTGGCCAAGTTTCATTAAATCATTTTGCATTCCATTAAAGTCTAAACTCTAAAGGCTAATGCTTTCCCCTCCCATGGAATACGAGTTAACATGGAAGCAGAAATGACTAAATGTTAGGACTTGTGTGAAAATTCACTTGTTGGGAACTTGGAGGAAAGTGAAATGCAGTGCAAGGAGTGGTGGGACACCTTACACAGTCTTAGGTGCAGTGGAGGAAATACAAACACCTTCTGTTTTTTTCCTTCTCAGTAGGTAATGAAACTATTGCTGTGAATTTACCATGTGGAAATCAAAATATCTTGGTTAGAATTTGTCCTTTAATAGGGCTTTTTCCAGTCTGGTTTGTGATCTAAGGGCATTTTAGCGTCCTACTGCAAACATGTCCTGACAGTGCAATGAAATTATTTATAGAATCACTGAATGGGTTGTGTGGGAAGAGACATTAAAGATCATTTAATTCCACCCCCTGCCATGGGCAGGGACACCTCCCACTGTCCCAGGCTGCTCCAAGCCCCAGTGTCCAGCCTGGCCTTGGGCACTGCCAGGGATCCAGGGGCAGCCACAGCTGCTCTGGGCACCCTGTGCCAGGGCCTGCCCACCCTCCCAGAGAACAATTCCTTCCCAATATCCGTCCTCTGTCAACTTGAAGCCATTCCCCCTTGTTCTGTCACTTCCAGTTCCTGCAGCCCCTTCAGACCCTGGAAGGGGCTGTGATTTCTCCACACAGCCTTCTCCTCTCCAGGCTGAACATTCCCAATTCTCTCAGCCTTATTTTTCCTTACAGCAAATTACATATTGTCTATATCCATTCTGCTTCCTGAATCTAAGGTTTAGGAAAAAAAGGAATACAAAATAAGAAATGAATATTCATAAATGCCTAATGAGCTGGTTTGGTTAATGAATTAGGTAACATGCATTTCTTCATTTTAATACAGATAGTTAACTTCCAATAATTTTAATCCTCTTCTGCCCTGTATCTCCAGAGGGATTGATCAGCTAAAACCTCATTTATCTCTGGGTACTGTGTTTTCACTTTCTTCATGTTATTTACAGGAGTTACTGTCTTAAGATTGATCACTGGATTGTTCTGTGATTTAAATGTGCAAATACGACCGTGAGTTTAGTCCTGGGCTGGTGACTTGGTTCACCTAATTCCAGGCAGTGAGAGATACTTCAGCATAAACCCTTCACACACTCTCTTAGGAAAGCACAATATTATTAACAGCTTACCCAGCCAGAAAGAATTGCTGAAAACCCGTTTTAATATGAAAAGAGAAAAAGCCAGTAAGAGGGAAAGTTGACATGTATGTCTAATTGTCATGGAAAAGGTGAAGTCCCTTGGATGACTCTGGTTCTAAATGTAACTCTAAAAGTGTTCTGGGGCAGGGCCATGGAACGATTTATTCCTTAGAACAAGGTGAAATACACACAATTATGCAGAAGTGTATTTTCTTGATACCAGTGGTGTTCTACTCCTTCAAAGACATGAGGTAAGAGTTACTGGTACAAATAATGATGTTAAAATAATCAATCATTGCTTGCCAGAGATAGGGAATAGAGACATTTATGGCTTGGTTGGCTTTGGAGGGATTTTTTTTCTATTTGGAATAAAATCAGACATGAACCTAAAACCTTGTGGCTTCTGGTATGATGAGAGCTTTTAATCTAACATCTCTGTTTTGGCTGGAATGTGCACTTTGTACAGCTGGCTGAGGATTTAGGCAGGGGATTCCATTTGTGTATATCAGCGCTTCCATATAAAAGCCATCAACTTTTCCATCAGATCTCTCTGCCAAACCTTGTGCTCAATGGCTGTTGTCCATGTTCTGTTTCAAATTTAGTGCTGACTCTACAAGGGCATAAAATACTTCTGAAGACAATGAGAAATGTACCCCGTTATTTCCCTAAGGTATATGCTATATATATACCACATATATATATAGCTCCGGCTAAAACTACTTTTATAAGGAGACAAAAACAAAAAGTTAAACTTCAAGTGCAACAATTTCTGTTTTTTCAATTATTTTTCTAAGAATTGATTTCCTGCCTTTTAGTAGGTGCCCACCATATATTTATATATTGGGGCCATTGTGTTTTTAATGGAATAACTCATGAAAGAAAAAGGCAGCATCAGGTCCAGAGTGTTCTATGTGATCCTGTAATTAGCCTTGCCCTAGAAAACAACCATTTGGATTAATTTTGCACAGAGCAAATGAAATAAAATAAGTGTAGGCAAATTCAGCTTTAGGGACGGTCTCCAACATGTGTAAAATTGCAGCTCATAAGTGCTCTTAGATCTGAGAGTTTTCTGTGGTAACCCAGTATCATCTTTGGTTCATGAGTGACCCCAGCTCAGCTGCTAATGAGTAGAGTTGTATTTTTTCTTTTTCTGATCATATAAAAGGTGAGTTCAGCCAGTTTGCCTTCCAGGTCACCTCCTTTTTTCCCTTTTGTTCTGTCTAAATCCACTTACTAATTCCTCTTAACTAAACTATTACCTTTTCCAGATCACTGCCAGTCCTTACTTGTTTCTTTGTCTTATGTGCTTTGTACATTTTTAATCACACTTAATGTGCCAAGAAAGTTCATGCTCTCAAACTCCGCTTGCAGATCTTCCTACTTCCATGGATTAGAGAGTACAGCTGAGAGTGGCACAGGGGTGGCGGGTTTTAATTCCTGCTCTTCATCTGAGTTCATGAAATAGTGGTTGGCACTGGGTTCAGGGAATGAGGAATTTTTGTGTTGGTCGCCCTTCTTGTGTCCCAGTCCCCCCAAGTCTGAGGGAAACAACACCTGAGGTGGAAGGATGGGAGCTAAGGAATGCCAATAACATGGAATGTGTTTTCTTTCTCCTTACCTGATTTAGGGACTCCCAAGAGGAGAATCTTGAGGGCAGAGATCTCATTTCTTTCTTACTGGACAGGACACATATGGAGATATTCAGGTCAAGACTGTCCTTGTTCTGGAGTTCTCAGCAGTGCTGATAAACAGACACAAAGGAGAATGATCAGATACCACTTCAGGAAATATTTCAGGCTCTGAAAATGAATATATTTCCGTGAAGGAGCCCAAACAACATTTCTTATATCTCTTTCCTGAGAAATGAAAATTGAAGGACTTCTCCTGAAGGAGTTTTTCTTCAAATACCCTGGAATTCTAAATGCTTTGGGGCTTATTTGAAAGCACTTTCTTTTGCATATCACTTACAGATTTGTATTTATACTTTGGCAGGACTAGTGAAGGAGCATTTCTTTCTATCAGGATCTAATCTGACTATGTTTCTTTTGTCTATTTATTCTCCCACTGTTTGGTGAGTTCATGATAAATCAAATCAGAGGGCAGAACAGATGCTGGCTGGTCAAAATGGTTTTTCTGCCTTACAGTTTTGAGAATCTCTTTTAAACTTTGTAATCAGCATTTATCCAGATAATGGGGTCAGGATAATGTTTGGCATTGTCTTTCACCTCAATACTTCACATGAGCAATTGTTTGACCAAGAAAGGTATTAAGACCATGTTAACTTGTTTTTCTAGTTTGGGTTTGGATTTTTTACCAGTCTCATGAATGCTTCCATGGACTGTTAGAACAGCCTGGCATTGCTTCAGCACCAGATACTTTTTTAGATGTTACTTATTTTCTTGCCAAACTTTTTTTTCCTTATTTACTACTTGATTCTTCTTTTTTGTAAATCTCAGCTACTTTTGCTTGATAGGATTTTAGTGCTGATTTTCTACACGACTATAATTTTAAAGGTCAGGTAGCTTTGTTTCTCCTTCACACAATAGTTTTGTTCACATAACTTCATATTAACAGAGCCTTTATTTGCAAGAACTTCTAGTTTTATTTACTCTGGTGCACAAAGCATTCTTGTGAATACCAACTATTCCGAGATCAGGCCTCCCTGTTAAACACCCTGCCTTCCTTAATACCACGTGAGAAGAAAGGAGACAGCAAAGGATGTAATTCCAGGGAGCTCGAAGGGAGTGTGGGATGATCTGAATCAGCTGATCACTTCTTAGGTAAGCCAACCCAATCCCTGGAAGTCCCAGCATATCCAGTCTGCTTCCCCTTTATTGCTACATTTATCTCAAAAACTACCAGTGGTTCCTTGGCACAATCCAGGCTAAAGAACCTACTTTGCTGAGAGCTCTTTCTCTCTGCTTTCACTTGAGTTTCCCCTCAATTACCAGCCAGTGTTGGAGCACTTTGGAGGCTGTCATCACTCCGATTTCTTTGAAGCCTCCCAGATAAGGACTGTGCACCACGCTGTGTCCCTGCTCTATAAATACAGCACAAAATAAAAGTTTTAACACTCAAAGAATGGAAGGAGGATTACAAGTTTTGTATGGGAGATGGCAAACTAAGCATAGCAGCTACCTTCCTGAGGACACTGCAGTCATTAAGGCAGCCACTAAAAATAGCTTTTAAAAAGATCTGAGCTTTTCAGAGTGAGGGGAGGGATGTCTCTTTTCAAAGGAAGAAAATCCCAGCGTGTTGAATTAATTTCTCACCCATGGTGAGAGTGGGAGATCTGCACACGTTAAGCAGGAGGAGAAACAAAATGTTTGAAAACTGCATTGTGGTGTGGAGCCTGAAACTGGTTCATGCAACAGTACAGGATTCTTCCAAATTTATTCGGGGTAAGGGGCTCTGAAAGGCTCTGATGGGTTGTGGCTGGAAGCAGGGAGAGCAAGAACACATAACCCAGCTGAGGCACCCACTGAGCTGCACTTTGTCCAGGTTCTGCACTCTTGGATTAAGCTGACAGCACCTACAGAACAGAAGCCTTTGGCAAATTTGGCAGCTGCTCTACTAATTCCTTTATCTATGAGTTAAAAGCCCTTCTTGAGGGAAACTGTAATTAATAGTGCCTTGACATCCAAAGTCATGGGCAGGATTTAGGATTTACTGTATCAGACAGGATGTTTGGCACCAGTTTATCTGCACTGAAATAGGGCCATGTCAAATACCTGTTAGTTATTGATATATTTAATGTATCCTCTTATGGATGCTTTGTATATATGGCTTTAGTCTCCACTTAACTAAAGAGGGAGGATGGCTTTCTTGGGCACTATTTTTTCCTGTTAAAAATGATGAAAAAAGAGCAACATGAGTGTGTCCTGGTAACTGGTAGGCAAACTTGGAAAAGAAAATGAGAACCAGAATGAACTAATGGAAAAAAACCTTAGATTTTTATTTAGCTTTTAATTTTAATATTTCTTAGTAGATTTTTAATGATATGGAAGAGAGAGAGAGAAAAGCCATTAAATCAATCAAGGAGACATAAATTAATCAGCAAATAGAAGTTTACTAAATCAACTAATTATTCTAAAAATATGTGTTATGTGGTAAACATTGTTAAATGAACAGATATTTCTGGTTTAATTGCAGTGCAGCTATTTCAGCATCCAGCACACCACTAATTTGGGGACACGAATAACCTCAGTATAACAAAGTGCACTGCAATATTCTTCAGCTGCTCCAGTTTCCATACAGTCCATGCTTTGTAGTCAAAGGAGTGACCCTGTTGCCAGGGGAATTCATGGGACAGGGAGAAAACAGTGAGAGCCAGAGATAATTTACTCTGATTCTAAGCCTGCTCAAATCAAAGGAGATTTTCCTCTTTATTTCACTGAACTCAGGACCCACCAGGATTTTAAGAATCCTGCTGATATTTTTGGGGGCATGCGATGTTTTCAGTCTCATTTTCTCTGAGAAGGCATTTCTGAATTTGAGCTCTCTGTAGCTGCATCTGCATGTTTCCATCAGACTGCTGAGTCATGAAGGTCTGAGAGGCAATATGTTAATAGGAATCAGGTGCTTTCTTTAACAGAGTGCACATGGAAGCCTTGATATCTACAGACGTGCGAAGGCAAAATATGCTCCCAAGGAATGAAAAACCAACATCCCTTAAAGTAAATTTAGGATTACACCTTTCATGAAATAGAAAAAAAATCACTAACAGCAAGTGTTCTAAAACGACTTTGACTCATTAAATATATATGACGTGGTTCTCTGGAGGTGCCACGAAGCTGAGACAGATTCACACCCCTGCCACTTGGGGAGCAGAGCCACAAGGCTGAGGAACTGGGTCAGTGCCTGCGGCTGATGGGATGTGACTGCAGCAGATGCTGTGCTGCCAAGGGTGCCACGGACACAGCCCTGCCAGGGAGGGCTCCGCTCTCAGCTGGAAGTGCAGCTCTCCAAAGCATTTCCAGTCAGAGAAACTTCTTCATTTTAGTGTTCTTTAAAGGAGTGGAGGGCAAGGAGAAGTTGTGGGGAGTTGATTCAGCTGACAAACAGCTGCAGACGGAAGAAATGACTGTTCCTGGCAGGCTCTGCCCTGACTCCTCTAGTCCTTTATGCTCCCTATTGCACATTCCTAAACTCCCTTCTAGATAGAAATATTCTGCATAGCTTAACTTGTCTCCCCAATGCATGAACTGTGGTGTGGTCTTCTCTCATCACTCATTAGTTAAAATAAATTGCTTGAAAAATAAAAATATGTACAGATACAGTTTACTTCCGAATTATTTAAGTCAGCAACTTCTAAGGGCTAGAATTATGTTAAAGCTGATGTTTATTTAGGAAATGATATTACCTGCTGTGTAAGTCAATGTGAGCAAAGTCAGAAAACAAAAGTCTAAGCTTGCAGTATATATCCTTGGACCCATAAAAGGAAGGAAAAAGAACCCTCAATTTTTATTTCTGAAAAAAAAGTCTCTAGTCCAGTATATGTCAAAGTTATTCTAATTTACCACTGAGGAGACTTAGAGGCAGTGTTTCCATGTAATAATGCATCCCTGTTTCTCATGCTCACTGATCAGGTTTCTTTGTATCCTCCACTTTAAATTCTTTTGGTGAATAAAAGATTTCTTAACATAGAAAGTTTGAGAATTTGCTTCCAGATCCCAATGTTAACGTTAGTGTGCTTGTCTGAAATACTGAGTATCACCATTGCATTTCTTTAATTTCAGAAATTGCATTTGGAAGTAGTGCAGTTGGGATGTTTTGGTCCACGTCCTCACCTACTCTTGGTTAGTATTCTGGATGAGGGAGCATTTGGACAACGCTCTCAGGCACAGGGTGGGGTTGTTGAGGTGTCTGTGCAGGGCCAGGAGCTGGACTGCATGATCCTTGTGGGTCCTTCCAACTCAGAATATTCCAAGAATACTTTGCTAACACCCAAGGAGGATGTTGCTTTTCTGGCAGCAGCATGCTGAGAATGATGTCACTGGGGTTCTCTGAAGGGTTCTGAGACAACGGAACAGTCATACAGCAATGGTTTTTTTATCAAGCAAGAGTGAACCTCGTCCAAGCAATCCTTGGAGAAAAGCACAGTAGAAGCAGTATTTCAAGATGTAAAAGTTAGATGTGCTAAAAAGTTGTCTTCAAAAAGCATATTTTGGTAGCATGCAAAAGGAGGAGGAAAAAAAGGCAGATGTGTGAAAGTTCTTTTGTCCTCAAGGGTGGGGGCTGTGTGTGTGCAGGGATACAGCATTTCCAAATGAGATAATTATTTTCTTTTTCCTTTCTTATAGTTAGCTTTTTGGCTGAATTCATATTTAAGCGGGAGTTCTTCTGTCCACTTGGTGATAAATAGCAGGTTGTTCAACACACACAGCAACTTTGCCTTAATGAAAACAAACGTTAACGGAAATAGGGAAATCTCTCAACTGCAGCAAATGTGCTCCTTCCTAATCAGTCTCCCTTGTCTATAAAATACACCCACATATTAGAAAAGGTTCATAAAGTGAGAGCTGGAAGACATCAATAATAATGTATTTTAGCTGCAGAATTCAGCGCAGAGCGAACGTCGTGCACGGTTGTTATCTGAGACCATTAAGCCCAGCCACAATCTGCGCTGATGCCAGAACAATCAGACCACTGTATTTCACCAGGACCACTTATGAAATCTGTCATATTACTCAGCTGCTGCAAAGATGCATCAGGTTTTTCCCCCGCAGAACAAACTCTTGATGTGTAGGGCTTTTAAGCTGTTCTTTAATGTCTTGGTTCTCCAGGATGGTTCATAACACATAATAATAGCAATGCATGTGATGGTCAAAGTGGAAATGGATTGGTATTAAGCAGTCCTCTGAACTGCTTGCAGGATGAATCCAAAGCACGTTGGCTTGTAGGGATATTCTCTTCACAGCACCTGCTTGGTGTTTTCATTTGCAGTTCTTAAAGACACTGCCAGAGATAAGTGGCAATGAGCTACTCACAGATAAAACTTAATAATAATAAAAATTGAAATAAGCATTATGTAAGCCACAAAGAGAACAGTACTTCAGCTTTTGTACTTTGATTCTGGAAGGTGCCTTTTCCCGCTCTAATCCACTTGGAGTTGATATTAATATGGCTTCTGCAAGTTAGGGGCAGAAATACCCATTTGAAAACAAAGATTAAGTTCAGTTACACTCATCTCAGCTCTGACAAGGGGGTTTAGGATGGAAAATCATGTTGGATGCCCTCCAAAGAGTTAAGAAATTGAGTCTTTCTAGATATTATGAAATTAAACCATCTGCTCTGCTGAGAAGTCCATGAAAGATCCTTTGCTATGTAAAGCCAGCATCTGTTGGAAGCACGCTGTATATATAGAGTGAAATCCAGGGGTTAGGGGAACGGTAGCTGCTCTTTCAGCCCTTAGATCTATAACATTTGCTAGGATACCATGAGGATTATGGAGTGGAGAAGGGTTTCTCTCCTTCACACTTGCCTGGGCTTTGGAACAGAGAGAAGTAAATTTCACTCAGAGCGAAAGGATTGAGCAAATCCCGCCTTGTTGAATCCTTGCCTAAAACAGGGCCTAAGTCTGTTCACTCAAATCGTCCTTCCTAACGTTCAGCATTTCTTGTCCTCCATGGTGGGAAAGGTCATTTGTCTCTCGTGGCACTCCCTTCCTTTTCCCCTTCTGTTTGTGACCGTGCTGTTCCTCCGTCGCTCCCAGCCTCACGTTTGTCCCCGTTTGCTGTCCCTGGGACGTGGGGATCTGTGGGAGAGGCACCATCTGGAAGTGCCAGCGGGGTGTTTTCCCTCGGAGCACGTCTCGCCGCGGCTTCTGCCACTCCATGTTTCCAGATGACGAGCGCCTCCCAAACTGAGCCCTTCTGTTCCCAAGGCATAAGGAAAGAGGAAAACCTCCCCAGGTCCTGCACTCCCTTCTGGCAATAATTTTGGGAAGTAGAACAGCTCCGTATTCAGGAATTCTGACTCCTACTTGAGTGGCTGATGAAACGAGATCCCATTCTGTTTAGCTTCTGGTGGAAAATGAGTATCCTACTATCCTTGTCCAGGGAAAGAGGAGGAAAAGAGCTGTGGATCTTTTTCTGAAATCGGTTTCTTGGAGCCATAAACGGAGGAAACAAAACCATCAATTTTCATTCCTGGTAAAAGAAAATCTTTAGTCCAGTGATAATTATTACTGATCAGTTCTGTATTGCTTTTGCATTTTTCTGAGGAAATATTCAGTTGAATTTACCTCTAACATGGACCAATAACTTGGGCTTTTTTTTGGTTTATATTAAATGTAAATCCAGGTTTTTTTTCAGGGAACTGGCAGGTGGAGTTGACCTTGTTCTGGGCAGTATTCAATGGTCATTGAGTGATCAGTAATAAAAACAGGACAAATTATTCTCATTCCTGCCTATCTAAAGTTTGTCCAAATATGAGAAGCTTCCTTCAGAAAGCAGTGCATGATCATGATCTGCATTAAGAGTTATGAGAATATGGAAGAGGGAGATGATGGAAAAGGCCTTATTGAAATTCTTCTTCACAGAGGAAAGTTATGCCCATTTGCTTTTATCAAAACAGCAGAATCAGTGCACACATCTGAGTAAATAGTGACTGTGAAGAGAGGGAATCTTCACTGTGGTGTATTCATTCTCAAGCTTAGTATAAATTAAATGTATATTTTAATCTATTAATATTTTAATATAAAATATAAAAACCTATATTTCAAGTACCAGGAAAAAGCAACACTACAATGTGATAGAGCTGGATCATCCTTTTAGTTCAGGTACTGGGATTTTTTTTCAGTGTTGTGAATAATTAATTTTTTGGAGATTAAAAAACTGGTGAGACAACCCTTGCCCTCGTTTTCCATACTGCAAATTAAAAAATCCTTTTGAGGACATTTGGTTGGCTAATGTGTCTTGGAGCTAAATGTTTGCACAATGCAAGGTCAGCAGTGAGCCATAAATCATAAATCAGCAGTAACAGTAGGCATGGAAGGTAAGGGCTGTTACTTGACTCCATTTTAATGTATTTTTAAATACAGAAAGATGGTCTCTTTACTACTTTGTTTGCTTTTAGTCCCCTAAATGCCTATTAGTCATTCTTCTTCTCCTGAACAAAAAGGAATTGAATAATGCTCACATGAGTTTCAGAGGGAACAGCCACAATAACCTCAGAATGTGGGTTCATCTGGAATTTTAAATACAACATTGTACAAGCTGATATTTTCAGTATGTTGTGCAGTATTAAGGTACTGAACTAACGAATGATGATCATGGAAAGTGTTTAATTTGGGGGGAAACAGGATCTTGGCGAGAGGCTTGTGTCAATACAGAGAATTATTTCAGACAGATCAGTGTACTTTTAAATCCAAAACTAAAAATGGGATAAATAAGGATGTCATTCTAATTGAGGTGGTTATTAACTCATAGAACTGAACATGAGAAGTTCACTCCAGAAGATATTGTAGCATGTTTAATTACACCCTCATTAAATTTTTCTTAAAGTTCTAATTAACTTGAATTAAACGAAACCTGGATGTTTTTAAAGAAACCCAGAACTTAAATCAATGCAAAAATATACTAAAACAGCTTAGAATTTCGGGGTTAAATGAATATATAACACAGCCAAGGTCAAACAATGACTATTTTCAGTGTGTGCTGTGCAACTGCAGTGTTCTGGTGATGTATTTGCAGTATCATTTCCAGCGCTCCCACCTGCAGTCACACTGGGGATGATGTGCTTGTGTCTCACAGGGGAGTGTCCTGGGCAGGAACAGTCTCACCAAAAACCCGTCTGCAAACCTGGGGCTGCCTCGTTAACACGGGCAGCTCCTCTGCATCATTTCCCTTCCCTTTAGCCTGAGGAAAGCTCTCTGCCGTGCAAGAACTTAAGCAAAAAATGCACTTTGCACCTAACTGAAAGCTTTCAGGTGAAATAATATTTGTGATTTAAAAGAGATACAAAGTTTGAGATTATTTTTACAATCTGTTTGAAAATTTTCAACAAAATTAGAACTCCAAGATCCTCCTACAGTGAAAATCAAAGTAATGTTTTTCTAATCTTTTAAAAATTATTAAAATACTTAACAATTTTGTTGTAGCATAGCTACTTGTGATTTTTTTGAAACAAATACACTCAATGCCAAAAATATTCTCAAAAGATATGGGGTTATACTCCTTATACATTCTCCCACCTGCCAAAAATTTACCCCTAAAACGATGAGTTTCCCTCCCATCCTTTGCTGCACAGGTGTCTGATGGCCATTTTTCTGTAGGTCATGGAAGTCTCTTTTTTGTGTGACGAGGTGTCTTTCTTTAAAGCACCTCAAGACAAAAGCAGATGAAGCAAAGGTTAGAATTAAAGCTTTGGAAGTACTGCTGCAGATTTTCAAATCAGGAGAAACAGGGTAAGGATAAGGGATAGCTGGGTTCCCCTTCTGTCAGTTTTATCACAAACCAAACTATTTTCCTTCTGTGGATTAAGCTTCCAATTTCAGTCGTGTGGCTCTGCCTCATGCAGTTTAATATGTTATGGACATGCAGGTTCTTGCATATGTGTGAGAGGTGAAAAAAGGCAAATAAAAGTAAAAGTTCATACAGTTCCGGAGAGCTGAGCATGGACTGCTAAATTAATTGGCAAAGGTATTAGAAAAAAAAAATTAGAGGGAAAAAGGCTACCGAAGGTGTTGGAATGGATCTCAGGAGAGTGCAGCTGATTGTGTCATTTGGGCCCAGTGTTCAGAGTCACAGAACCAGTGCTCTGGGCTGGGTGACAAGGTGGGGATTGTCACAGCTTGGATTTGACGGGTTTGGAGGGCTTTCCCAACCTTAATGATGCTGGGATTTTGTTAAAAAATACGTCCTTTGCAGATGTTCTAATGGATAGATTTATAGCATTTTTTGTCCTTGTGGGTCAGGTTGTGCTGTTGGTGGTTTCATAGAGCGATTTCTTAGCCCCGGGTTCCTGTGCTGCTGATACCCGCAGCACGGTGCAACTGATAAGCACACACAAAAGGAGCACAGGTTTGTCTGTTTTAGCATGGCTGGGGAATGCCTGACTCCATGCAATCAAAACACTGCCTGCTCTTGGCAGTGGGTAACGGGGTGGCCGCGGGTTTGGGGAGCTGTGTTTGTTTTTTCTCTCTGACAAACCCATAAAAACCACACTCGAGTTAGTGCCTCGGGCTCTCCATTGATCACCTGCCCGGGGAAAACAGTCTTGTTCGTCCTGAGCTGGTTCTTGCTCCAATTATGAGCACTCCCTGGGCTGGGACTGTTGTTTCCCCTTTCCTGCTCCCTGCAGAAGGGGAATTATCCCCGAGTCATGGTGGGAAGCAGAGAGCATCCTCCCTTCCAGCAGCACTCCCCTGAGCCGTGGGCAGGGCCACGCTCCCTGCAGGTTGCTGGCAGCTCCTAATGACCTCTTTCACAGCAATATTCACACAACTCTCACAGCACCACAATGTCACCAGGAATTTCACTTTAAGGCAGAATCGCTTTATTTGTCTAACTTTAACAATTTCCCTGCCTTCAGGGGCTTTTTTTTGCCCCCTTCCACGGTTTGCTGAACTCCAGTAAATCCCCAGTGGAGGAACTCCTGCTGGTAATTGATGGAACACCGGGGACTGTGGGTTTGCATCAATGAGATTCTGGAATGTAAACCTCAGTAACAAGGAGAAACCAAGTGTGTAGCACATAAAACTCTAATTTTCGCTACTTACCTGTGCATTTTTAAAACTTTAAGGCAGAAAAGAGCTCCAAACAGGAACCTGAAGGGAAAAAAAAACACCCAAAAAGCAAACCAGAATAGCTGGAGGGTATTTTCTGCTCACTTACAGCTCTTGTACTCTGAGAGGTTGTCTTGCCTTCGTCCTTCAGCCAGCTGAGATGGCCACTGAACTAGCAATTGCTGTTACAATCTGTTAAGGCATATCTCATAAAAAAGGTCCTGGACATCATTCCAAATGAAATGGATTTAACTGGCAGGACAGAAAGATTTTGACAGTGCTGCCCTACCAGATCTGTCCTTTGCAGGGGACAATTTCTTCTTGCAGATTTATCCTGTGCTGCACAGAATGCACTGACAGAAAACACTGACATCTTGTAGCCTGTTCTGCGCTGCTGCTTTGGATCAGCCACGTTGCTGTGATGTGTTGCTGATTGTGGATTTAAATGGTGCAGGGACTAAAATTTGTCCAGCAGGGAGAGGAAGAACATCACCTGTTAAAGCAAGGTGTTATGCTTGGCCATCTTTTTCCTACAATTAAAGGGGGAGGGAGAAAAAAAGTCTAGAAATTTGGCTAAAGGCATGAACTGACTTGTGGAAAGCAGCAGACGACGTAAAGTTGGTAAAATTGTTGGTTAACAAACTCACAACACGGGTGAAAGTGCATTCAGAAGTTATAGGATCTAAGGGAAAATACATGGAGAAAGGCATAACAAAACCACAAATTCCAGTTACTGGGGCTGTGTCCATCACTGTGCAATACTGACACCTTCAATTTTTCACAGAAAATTGTCTTTCCGTAGAAATTTGTAACAACTGGAGGGGTAATCCACTACAGATAACACGGATAATGACACTGCATTGCCCCAAGAACAGTGCATGTTCATCAGCTTCTTTCTCTTTCCCTTCATAGAATCTCATATGAAGATTCATTTTATATGAAGGCTAATAACCCAAACAAGTCTCCCAGAGTTCCGAATTCCTCCTTCAAATATCTTTAATACAGGTGGCTCCCCTGCATTTTCCCACCTGTGCCAAGCAAAGTAGCACTTCACATATACAGAAAGAGGCAAAGAAAAATTATTGGATTGAGTTGATTTTATTTCTACCTTGTTTCGTTCATATTCTGTTCAGGGTCTGAGTCCATCAGAGATTCAACCCCGTGGTTATCAAATGCAGTACCTGTCACAAGACTAATTGTTCATTCACTTATGACTGGAATTGTTCTGTTTGTTCTTACTGAATATATTTGAAATTTGAATAACTTACGCAAAATAACATTGTCTTAAAACTCTGTTTGGATTATTGAAAAATTATTTGAACAAACAGCTGAGGTTGTTTATTTGTGAGATTTTTACATTTAGCCTGTAACACATCTCTTTCACAATCCAGTCATCTTTTCCCCACATCTTCTATTTTTTAATTATGCATTTCCAGCAACATAAAAAGTTTCTTTTGATTTATAAGAGGGATCTGATGAATTTATAGAAAATGCATATAGAATATCAACCACCTGTGAAACTAAAATGTGTTCCCACTTGTGCATGCAGATTAAAATGCCGTGTTCAGACAGATGTGCCCTTGGTGATCTATCTGGAGTAGCTTAAGAAATTAAATTGCAACAAACCTTTGTTTCCATCTTTCCATCACTTAGAAGTTCTCTTTTCTTGTCACATCAAAATGAAATAGACTAGTGCAAAGCCACCCCCAAATAACTGTGTTAGAGAGGAAATGCTCAGGTGGTTTAAAGTGTCATTATTTTTGTATGTCTTTTATTAGGGAAGAGGAGAAGAAATTAACTTTCAGCTAATAAAGCTTCCAGCAGGTGTATGTCTAAAAGGAATGGAATATTCTGTTTGTATTGCTACACTGTTATGAAGAAATAATTTTGCAGGTACATTTTTTCAGCCTTATGCCAAAATAAAGGAAGAGAAAGATGGCAAAATGGACTATTTAAGCTGATTCACCATCCCAACAAGAATCTGCAGTTCAAATCCCAGTTACAGTGAAATGTGAAAAAGTTAAAACTCTGTACTTCTTCATGACTTTGACTTGCTAAGGAGAGGGGAGAATGTACAAAGCACAGACTGACTGTATTTAGTGACTCAAATCATGTACTCTGTTTCACTCCTAAGCTAAAGAGAGATGAGCAGATTTATTAACTGTTAAAACATTAAGTTTTTATTAGTGTTGAGCAGCCTCACGGTGTTATAAAGCAGCTCTGCAGACAGCTCTTGCTGCAAAGCTCCACCAGGATGCTGGGAGTTGATGCCTTTGGCCACCTTACACGTGAGGAAGAGCTGAAACCAGCTGACTTTCGTGGGATCACCTGCTCCTCTCTGGCTTCAGGGACCTTGGCATTGGCCAGGTTATTTTTACTTTGGATGTTAATCTCTGTCTGGGCTTATCAGGGGGAAAAGGCTGAGTGTGCCAAGCTGAGGGGACAGCTAAAACCAGCCATGTTCAGGGGCTGTCTTCTCGTGTCCTTAAGCTTGGTTTGGAACTAGGCAGTGCATGCACCATGTCAGAGACTGGGAATCAGACCTCAGTGAAGCAGCACCAGCAGCACACAGATCCCTTCTTTCATTCCCTGGCCAACATCCAGTTCCTCCTTCCAGCTCCAAAAGCCAGGTTTCCCAGCCAGGAAGGAGAACTTAAGGACGTTAATTGAAATGCATCCCAAGCTTATGATTTCACATCTTGAGACAATGTGTGCTGAAGCTGAATGAAATCAGAAGGGAATTAAAAAGCAAGTTTTGCAACTGTGGTCTCATTCAGATAGAAGAAAAATGCTGAAATGATTTGGAAAAACACCCTTGCACCGGTGAGGAGAGTGTACCTGACTTCAGCTGCAAGTGACCTGTCTCTTCCAGTTCACAGCTAATGGTTTGCCAAACAAAAACCTTTATTGGCTTTGCTTTGCTTTGCTTTTAAGGGGACAAATGGCAATGCAGTGCAATTCTAGGTAGTATTTATTTGCCTAATTTGAGTTCCTCACTCTTCTGCTTGTTTGGGCATGCACACCGGGTTGTATTAGTAATTCCTAGATTGCCACAATTTATCTGGAACACGTAGATCCTTTAGGATTTACAAGCAGAAAGCAAGTGCACTGCATATTTTGAAATAGAGCTCGCAGCATCGTAGAGAGCAAACTGGATTCTGAAAAAAATATGTTTGTAGTTCCCTGAACTGGAAGAGATTAAATAGGACAGATCTCTGTCAGATACTACTGATATCAGCCAATACTAAATTACGTTTGAATTTTTAGTTCACCTGCCTTGAGGTGAAATTAAGGCTAAAAAAAGAATAACCTCCCTTCTCTTTACTTCTGAAAACATTAGATTGGGAGGCACATCTAGAAAATGAACAGCATTCTGTATGAAGGACTGAAGAAAGTGTGACCTGCATTTCTTTTAAACAGACATAAAAAATTATATTTTCTTCTTTTTACTGTGCATACAGTTACCAAGGAAGCATTTACCTATTTTTTAAACAGATATTTCAAGCAGTTCCTGTTGAGTGACTCTTGCACCTTTGTGTGTGACAGACCACCCAGATGATATCAATGTTTTTCACATCAGTCTCTGCACAGCCAATCCCTTTTCTTCCTGGATCTAAATTTCAGCCAGTTTTGAAGATTTTGGGATAAAAGTCCTCCCCTGGACCATATTTTGATGTCACGGGCATAACTCATAAAATGCCCGTTTGCCCTGCTGTGTCCGTGTTACAGCAGGGATTGTCTCTTTGCTTTATCGTGTCAGGAAACTTCTGCAGAGCAGATTAAAAATCTCCCTCAGAAACAAGAGGAAGATAAGTCTAATTTTTGCCTTATTTAGACAAGTTATGCACCAGTTAAATTAGCATTTAAATTCATTAGAGAAAGTGGAATTATCAGGAAACCTGTGATGTTTCAGCTTCTATCATCCCTCTAAGTTTGGGGTTTTTTTTGAGTAAACCAGGACATCTGTACTAGTCACATCACCATCATCCAAACAATTGTAGATTTCAAAAGTTTAAGAGGATTTTTCACTCTTTTAGAACCACAAAATAGTTTAAAAAAGAAAATGTTGGCAACAAACAGAAGGTGATTAAGTGAGTTCCTTTGTTCAGTATCAATATTTATAACTCTGGCAGGTGTTTCTTTCCCAAAATTGTGTATTTTTTAGCAACTTTCATTTGTTTGTTTTTTTAAAAAGAAAGGATTCCACACCCTCACAGATGAACAACTTTGCCAATATTCAGTTATCCTGGTACTGATGATTTTTTTCCCTAATGTGCACACTTATTCTTCTTCATTGTAATTTATGAGCATTGCAACTTCTCTGAAACCCAAAACTCAAGTTTTGAACTATTTTTTTAGAATTTAGATTATGCTATCTTAGAATTTAGATTTTGCTAATGTCCGATTTTCAGCATTTGCTTCTCTGCATTAAAAGGGCTATTATTTCAGTTCCTCCCTAGGATTAACAAATGATTATTTTCCACACCTCCATCCATCCTTGTTGTCTCCTCTAGATCCCTTCCAGCTGATTAAGTTGTCTTTTCACGGGATGGTGGGAGTGCTGAACAAAGTAAAAGAATTGTTCCAATACACTTGCATCTAATCTTACTGATCTAGTAGGATATTAACCTATTTAAAAAAACAAAAGAAAAAAAAGGGATAACGCTGATTTTCGTTTGGCTTGTGGATTACTGCAAGCCCACCTTCTATTCATGCTGCTTAACCAGTTGTTCCTGGTGTTCTGTGCAGCAGGTTATTTTTACCTAAATGTGACCCCTCACACTTTTCCATATTATATTGCACCTTGCTGGTTCATGTCTGATCCTTCAGTTTATCAGGATCATCTTGCCCTCTGGAGTGGTTGCAGCCCTGTATCATCTTATCACGATTTAGGAGGAAAGAGTGTATTTTTTTATACACATACTTGTTCAAAAACTCTGCATATCCCTCATTCCAGGGTTTATTGGAGCTCTTGGAAATGTGTCTGCTCCATGAAGTTGTTCACTGGGGAAGTATTTCACATCTGACAAACGCTCCTGCAGTTTTGCCATCCCCCCTTGATGTGTAGGGGTGTTTTGCACAGTGGATTCTATAATGGAGCTTCCAGTGATTTGTAGGATGTTTCTTTACTGACCAATTTTGCCTTTTCTGCATTCATGAAAGTACTTAAAAGTTTTCACCACTTCTTTTTCAGCCTGAACACAGATTCTTGGGCTTCACTCAGCCCTTAAATATACCACTGGTTTATCATGTTGGACAAACATAATTCCTAAAGTGCTTTATGATTAATCAACAAAGTCCTAAGATTCCTTTTTAATGTCTCTACTCTCAGGTCCTAAAAACTATCTGGGAAATGTGCCAGTGCTATTACATATTCTCCATAAAACCCCCCAAAACCTAAACTGATGGTTTACTTATGACAAACCAGAGTGTGTTACTGCATGTGTAAATATAGCTATGATTTTTTTGTAGGAATCCTTTTAACAATTCTTTTCTCACTATTTCAAACCCTTCTAGCTTTCACTAGTTTTTCCCAAAGAATGTGCATTTTTGTGATGAACTCATATTCAGCTGTCCTGCCTTGAGCATGTGGTTGTGTTGACTTTGGAATTAGACAATGTTTCATTAGAAAGCTGAACGTGTCCCTATTGTGACAGCAAATTATTAAAGAAATACTGCTTTTACTGCTGTGTTCCAAAGATCACAGAATCATGGATTGGGCTGAGTTGGGAGGGACCTTACAGCCCATCCAGTGCCCCCCCTGCCATGGGCAGGGACACCTCCCACTGTCCCTGGCTGCTCCAAGCCCCAGTGTCCAGCCTGGCCTTGGACACTGCCAGGGATCCAGGGGCAGCCACAGCTGCTCTGGGCACCCTGTGCCAGGGCCTGCCCACCCTCCCAGGGAACAATTCCTTCCCAATATCCCACCCAGCCCTGCCCTCTGGCACTGGGAAGCCATTCCCTGTGTCCTGTCCCTCCAGTTCCTGAGGAATTGTCCCTCTCTGGGTTCCCTGCAGCCCCTGGAAGGAGCTGTGAGGTCTCCCCACAACCTTCTCCTCTCCAGGCTGAGCAGCCCCAGCTCTCCCAGCCTGGCTCACAGGGGAGGGGCTCCAGTGCCCTCAGCACCTCCGTGGCCTCCTCTGGACTCGCTCCAGCAGTTCCAGGTCCTTCTTACGTTGGGGCACCAGAGCTGTTCACAATATTCCAGGTGGGGTCTCACGAGGCTCAGCATAAAGGCAATTCCAAACAGTATTGCACCAAAAAGCAGACGGATGTGCATAAGTTCCTTTAATTTTTACCACAAAAAGGTGACACTTAAAAGACAGCCAAGCATCTTAGCCATCAACAGAAATACTTGATTTGCAATGAAAATGAGGACAATGCTTTGTTTAAAAATCCATCTTTTTCATCCATCTCTTCTAAAATGCACATAAATATATTTTAAGAATAGAGGCAATATGTATGGTGCAGAATATAATATTTTCAACTGCGAGTTTCAGTATTTTGATGATTTTATAAAACAGCAACTTTATTCCAAATTTTACCTTGAGGTCTAGAGTGCAATAGATCTGCCTGACCAATGGCTATTTACTGATGGATCGGGGTACTGGTTTTTGTTTGTGTCATTCTTAGTTCTTAGTTATTCTCTAGTGTTACACTGCCACTGGTTTCTTTTTAGAGCAGCTAAGGATTGGCAATTTTGATAGCTGATTTGCAAGGCATGGTCATAATTGTGCTCGAGGAGGCTGGAGATTCACTCCCTCAGTTCAGTGATCTGTGCAGGTCACACCCTGTTAATGCAGGAGGACCAAGGACGCCGGTTTTGCAGACAATTAACTCTTTGTATATATGGCAAGGATGGATATCTGGGAGCTGATCCAGTTCACAGCATGGTAGAAGTGAGTCCTGAGTAGTAAATAACTTACCCTGGAAGTGCTTCACTTTCAGGAATCTCCATGAAAATGCTTTTCCCATGTTCTAGGCTTCTTGAGGTGTGTTTGTGCTCTATGTGGGGATAGTCTGTGGGTCTAAAGAGTGGTTAGAAAACAATAAAGAAACAAAAGGCATCTCCCCTGGATAGAAAAGGGCAGGGCAAAGCAAGGGAGGTTTGGGCAAGGCAAGGGAAGTTTGGGCAAGGCAAGTCAGGAAGCAGTAGAGAAGGAAAGGCAAAATGTAAGAAGGAAATCACTCTTTTCCAAGCTTTCATAATTTTCTTCAAAAATATTTGATAGTAATCTCTTGCTGTTTCAAGTTTTCTGCCTCCTTTTTTCAGTTAGTTTTTCTGTATTCTCACAACCTTCTGCTGAGGCTTCCTTTATCCGAAGAGCCAAATGCAGCAGTCATTGCCCATTCAAACCCTACGGTGCCAGCTCGGAGGTGTTCAGTCTGAACTACTCACCCTGGAGGATGCAGAAAAGTGATGATTGTCTTTGTTCCTACTGATTCATAAAGGGTTAAAACTCTCTAAGTCAATGATAATAATCAAAATGCTTCTCATCTGAATTTTTTTTTTAACGTTGTATGAGACTTAAGCAGGTGAGAAGGAGTTGTTATTGAATCAGCTTGAAAGGTATTTCATAGGGAAGGTTCATGCCCTGGGAGCTTTGTTGTGGTGTCTGTGCAGTGACTGATGGTATTGGTTTTTGTACCAAAAAACAAAGACTCTTGACAAAAATATTTCCTAAAGAAACCAAATTTCCAATAGAGTCAACTCCTTGGTTGAAGCTGATTCCAGAATCTGCTCAGTCCTGATTATGATTTGCCTTAAGTCCTTTTAAATTCAGCAATTAAACCCAAGGTGCTACAGAGCTCAGACAGGATTGCAAATAAATACTTGTTTGTGCTTCAGGATTTTGGAACATGCTTTTGAGAACTGAGATTGTGTCAGGACAGAAGAAGGCTGTAAAGGACTGAGGTATAAACTCTCCTGTTGTATTCTGATTTACTATAATGAGAGTTTTCAGTCCTACATTGTCACATTATGTTAAGCATAATATCACATCCAATTTATGAAAATCAAAACAGTTTTGCAGTTAAACCAACCAATAGGAACAGGCAATTTGGTAATAAAGCTGTGTAATACAGAAGATATAATCTCTTGATTGTACAGAAAATGGATTGAAATATACCTTGCAGGTATGTATATGAGATCTCAGGAAGCTTGACATAAATAGATGAGTTAATTTTTTAAATTGAAAGAGGCCTTGTGAAAAAACCCCAAAGAATGTAGTTTTAAACTGAACTGTTCTGCTTATAATTCTCTGCCTTCCTTTAACAAAGTATTTGTTTTCCTGTCCACCCAGCTGTTATTTTACAATTTGTTTTGTGTTCTGTCAAAAATAAAAAATATAATACACTTAATAAGGCAAAACAACCTTGAAAAGTTTGGCAAGAAAATGTGGCTTGCAGCAAACCAATTAATCCTGTTTTGTGCAACAAAAAAATCAATTGGTTCTGTGTTTTCCTGAGTACATTTAAAAGCTACCACACCTCCTGAGAAATGGAATGGGAGGAGGAAGAGGGAGGCTGGAGAATTTTCAGAGTTCTTTTTGCAGGCTTGATTCTTGTGGTGGATAGACCATATCGTGTAACAGCGCTGCAAAGCAGAATTATAGTTAACTCTCACAGAGGAGAAAAGCAGCAACACGGGAACACAAAGCAGGTGTTTTCAGGAGAACCAGCTTCTACACAAGGAGAATCTGAGCTGTCTTTGCCACTCTGGCATTATCCCATTACTCGTGGTACCTTCTCTGGTTTCCCATCGCTTTCATCCTCTGCTGCTGTACCAATACACCCAAAAGAGGAAATGCTGCTGTGCCAGCTGGGATCCATCCCTTGGGAGGCAGGTCTTGGAGCAAAGGAGCAAGGCTGGGAAAATTCTGCACTACCACAATCTCTCCATCTGAGGCTACAAATCAATCCCAGCTGGTGAGACACTGCTTTCTCTCAGCACAAGCACAACATGCTCTTTATAATATAAAAAGTACTTCAGGCTTAATTTTCATTTTGAAAAACTACTAGCAATCTAATGTCAAGTCTGTCTTTTTTTTGCAATGATTAGTTTCTGATAAAAAGCAGCACTATGCTGTCTAATGCTGAGCTTTAAAAATTATGAAACCTGGAGTAGCGACTGTTCTAAATCCAGTTATGGTGTCTACATGAAATGAAACTCATAGCCCATCCCACCTATTACATGCCAAAAGATAAGGATCAGACAATTCAACAGTAGAATAAATTGCTTGATAGTGCCTGCATGACTTGGAAGAAGATGAAATAAGAAATAATAAGGAAGAGGGTTTTCTTTTCCTCCCTTTGAGAGATAACAGGCATTAGCAGAAACGTTCACCGGACTCTGTGATCCCACATAACCAAACAGGTGGAATTTGCACCTGTTCCAGCGGGTCTATAGAGCAGGTTGCATATTGAAAGAGGACAGTTGGACACGTAGGACTGGTTATGTGATGTATTCAGATATACAGCACAACCATAGGATTAATTTTCATGAGGAGATAACATTTGTGCCAGAGCAGGAATGTCCAGTCAGCTACAAACACTTATACCCTACAATCCCAAGCTATGGTTATGTAACTCTGCATAAATAAAATAAATATTCCCAGTGCCTTATGATGTGGGAGGTCAATCTGATTTCCTTTTCAATGGCCATCAAGCAGCACTGACTGAAATTATAAAAGAGACCCAAGAGAGGTTCTTCCTACAGCAGTTTTGGAAGGGCCACCCTTGTATTTTAATGTCTCACTTCAGTGTACATGGCCACAGCTTAGGAAGTCTCCCAAATGTGCTCATTAATGCTGCAGCTGGCTCTGTGTAATTAAATGTTGCCTAATTGCTTTCTGTGCTGCTCTTGTTTTCCTTTAGATTTTCTTTAAAGGTGGAGAGAATTGGGATTGTTCAGCCTGGAGAGGAGAAGCTCTGGGGTGAGCTCAGTGTGGCCTTGCAGGGCCTGAAGGAGCTGCAGGAAAGCTGGAGAGAGACAATTGCCAAGGGCTGGAGAGACAGGAGCCAGGGAATGGCTTCCCAGTGCCAGAGGGCAGGGCTGGATGGGATATTGGGCAGGAATTGTTCCCTGGGAGGGTGGGCAGGCCCTGGCACAGGGTGCCCAGAGCAGCTGTGGCTGCCCCTGGATCCCTGGCAGTGCCCAAGGCCAGGCTGGACACTGGGGTTTGGAGCAGCCTGGGACAGTGGGAGGTGTCCCTGCCCATGGCAGGGGTGGCACTGGATGGGCTTTAAGGTCCCTTCCAAGTCAAACCAATCCATGATTCTATGAGATCAGAGCTATAATTGGTAGCTTTTAGTTTCTAGTTCCTTATCATTAGCTGTGTTATTATATCAGACATCTTAGAATGCCAAGCGAGCTGGATGCTGCTGCTTAGCACCAACCTAGCAGACTCATCTGCTCCTTGGAATACTTGGAGCATTCATCAGGAATCTCTGGAGCTGACCTGGGTCCTGGATTTCTGAGCTCTTACTTCACGGAAATGCACCTATGTGGCCTCTGCCATTCTTTCACAATTGTGATCAGTTTCTCAGGAGTGGCATAATTTAGTCTAAATCCAGGTTACTGCTAGAGGGACTTGGTTTGCTCCCTGTTGCCCATGAGAGCACAGAGCAGGTTCAAGTGTTTGTGCGGATGGTGAGTGCATCCCAAAACCTCAGTTTCACATTATGCTTGACCCAGCGTAGCTGTGGGCTGCAGCTCTCTCCACATCCCTTGTTTCCACCACACTGCATTAACTGATTGTGCAGCAGAAGGTGAAGTTGGCCCCATTGGCCGGTACAGCTGTAAACTACTCTGCCAAAAAAAGGGGAATGGCTTCTTGTCATCTCAGCAAATCTGATTGGGACTCTGAAACCAAAATTATATTGAAGGGAAGAAGCAGAATAAAGGAGGGATGGAGAATAAACAGGATAAGAGGGCTTCTCCTCCTCTGCAGCACCACAGAAGGTACAGAACACACTGGAAACCAGCCAGAATTTCAGACATGGTCATTACTGGAGCACTTTTGGGTGAACACTCCACATCTCCTGGGATTTGCATCCCAGTATGCTGGCCCACTCTGTTTTCCTGAATCTTGTACAACAGTGCCAGGAGCTCTTTTCACACAAAGGGCGCCAGCAAGGGAGTGAAGTGGGGATAGACAATAAGGGGAAGGTTTTGGTAACTCTGTGTGCACAAGTGACTCAGAGAATACACTTCAGGGTAGTCAGGCTGCTGCACCAGCTGTGTTCAGCTTTGTAAAGTCATTTCTGACACTTCAGAGCTGGGGGGAATAAAAGGATTTCCCAGTGATAACTGTCTTTGAGAAGTTACTGCACGAGCAGAGGGCTGTGGAAGTTTATCATCCCAGCTTCTGTCCTGCTTTCGGAAGTCATCTGAAATCGTGGTTAGAAAAAAGCCAGCAGAAACACGCAGAGAAGCAAATTTTGCTGTCTGCCCTAACTAAACGAGGTGCCTGGTGCTGACCAGAGGTCATTTGCTGTGTAGGTCACAGAAAGTGCTGCAGAGCCATTATTACAAATTTAGCATGACAGAACTGAAGTACTCTGACAAGCTGAAAGTTGCATCCAACACCTACTGCCGTTGCCACCAGGCAGCCAAATACTGTCCCCCTGCTGTGACACTGGAAAGTCATCCTTAACCTCAAAAGGTAGAAAAGGAAGCCCAGACCACCAAAATGATGAGTCTTTCACTATTTCCTAGTGCTTGTACAGTCATGCTGCAGAAAAAGTCTGTGTTGAAACCACCTACTAATGTCAAACCATACCTGAAAACATCTAGAGAGATACAAAGAGGATATGTTGGGCAGATAAGGAAGAGAACAGTCATTTGGAGGCAGCCCTATTTATTTATTTATTTATTTATCTCCCCTGTGTCTTCTAGGAGGAAAGAGCATGTGAGTCAATTATATCCAGAGTGAACAGAGCTGGGAGTCTCCCGTGAAAGTGCTTCTCACACAGAGGATAAATATTGTTTTAGCTTTTTCTCTACAGTATTTGAGTGGTGCTATCCGTGACAGATCTGCTGAGGGGATTATATATGTATTTTAATGTAATATCCTTTACTACACTCTAAGCTAGATCTTGCAAAACAAACAGACAAACAAACAAAAACAGTTCCTGGGGTCAATCTTTCCATAGAGAGTATGTCTGGCATTGGTGTGGCCCTTTTTGCTTTTGAATTGACCCATTAATTCGTTTCAAAAACAAACTTTCATGCAGTGCTCTCTCTCTCTGTCATGGTAATCTGTGAATGCACTGGTTCTCCCTTTCCTTCAGAGTGAAGGTCAGACTATTCTGATACAGCTCCTGTTCTTGGAACAACATGTGAACTGAGAATTAAGGCTCTTCTTCATTTTCAGATTCTCATGGATCTATCATAATCTTGCCCTTTATTTTGACTTCAACAAGTAGTAAAATGCAGAAAAATAATACTGTCTTATGCATCGGTGTTTATTGTGCCGGGAGAAAAGCTCACAGCCTGTGGCAGTCCAGGAGAGCTCAAAGGGTCTCATTTAGGACTGCTGTTCGCAGGATCACAGAGGAGTGGGCTTTAGTCATACCGATTTTCCACCCTGGCCAAGACTTGGGGATAACTTTCTTTGAAGGTTTGATAACAAAAACGTTGTTCCCCCGGGGTCATTAGTCAGGCAAGTTTCCAAGGCCGTTTGTTGGGAAAGATGAGCTCGTTACCAGCACCTGTTGCTGGGAGCAGGGTCTCTGACCAGCTCTTCGATGAGGCCGGTTGAGCATTTCTGAGCTCAAAGTTCTGCCTCTGCCTAAGGATGGGTGGGAGAGGCATCCTCACAACCCGCCCAGAAACATTGGCCAGTTTGAAAGATGGCATGAAATGGGACTGTTCACTTAAATCAAGTGCCAAAACTGTGTTTATTTTTTCCCACAGTATCCCTGTGTGTCCAGAGGAAAGCCATTTTGTGCTGCCAGTTGTGCAGCTCTGTCCCCACCCGTTACTGTGGCTGTTCAGGTTTATCAAACTATCAGCTTTGCTCTGTAAGCCCCACTTTGTGTTGAGCCCTGCAGTTAAGGCTGTGGGGTTTGTTTTTCCTTTACTCCTGTGCTTTTTGAAGGATGATGAGCAGACAGGGAAAGGTCAGGCCGTACCTGGTTGAACCATGCAGTAGTTATTTCTTTGGTCTACTGGTGGCTCTTCAAAAATATTTAGAAGCAGCAGGGAAGTGCAGGCACATGAAATAAGCCCCTTGATGTCTTAACTCAGCTGTGACCTGACCCCTAACACCCTCTGTGTATCATAATCAACAGGGCTGACAAACAGGAGACTGTAGAAAAATCATGGCATTCGGGTTTGTCTATTCTGTAAAGAGTCTGGTTAAAAAAGGGGGAGCAAAAAGTGGATTTCAGTCCAAAGTAATGAGAATTTGTTCTATACATTATGTGAGAAAGTTATAGTAGAATGGTTGAAACAAATGTTAGATATAAGTAGCACTGAAGGAGCAGAAAATGGAATAGCAATTAAAGTGGAATTTAGTGTAGAAGGTCTGGTTGCAATTCCAGCGATGATTACAGGTCATTGATCATTGATGTGGTTAAAAAAATATCAACAGAATCTTTAAATACACCCGAGGAGGATCATTTCCTCCTCCTGTTTTGGAGAAAATCAGTGAATCAAGCCCAGAATAGTGTCTCAGTTTAGTAAATGTGTTTATATTTTTTTCTGTTTCACACACAGCGATGCATCAGCACTAACATATTCTCTGGTTTTCTCTCCTGCTGCTGTATGTATAATTAAATGAATGGTGGGGTTATGTATTCAGTGGCAAGAGCAAGATTTCGTCAGGTCGATTTAAATTCACTGGAGAGGGAGAGAACGACGAGGATATAAAATGATATTTATTGGAATGCTGCACTGGGCTATGGTGGACTCAAACAGAGCTTGCGGCCAGCAAAGCCAAGCAGGCTCTGGGAATATCTTTTTAAATTGAAGAGCATATTCTGGCAGCCTTTGCTGTGGAATTTCTCCCTAAATTACTGGTAATTTTCTGCACTCTCAGAGAGCTGTATAATCATACACAGCCAAATCATTGTACTGGGAAGCCTAATAGAAAATGGATTCAACAAAACCATGTCTGCATGAACCTGAAACTGTAGCATGAGGTCAGGAATGAAAATGGCAAATTTGTGAGATAATATTTGGCTGATATTGGAAGAAGGGAAGTTTATTATTTATATTTAAAGGTGGCTGATAGTAAAATGGTTTGTTTAATGTCTGGAAGGTGCCTGTTTGGCCACAGAGATTAAGATCTTGATCTCCTGGTTTGCTCCTTATTCCTTTTCATATTAGAAATGAAGAACAAACTCCTGAGAGCACGAGAGGGGTGAATTTGCATCCGGGTTCTGCAGCTCTGTCTCCATTTTGAACAGGTGATTCCTAAATAGTTCCTTATCAGAAAGCTTCTTTGAAACGTTTTTCTGGCTCTGCAAAGGATAAGTTATCTCTAAGTCTTGTTTCTGTCATTGTCGTTATATCTTAGGGAGAGAAACAGACATTTTGGGATGTTTCTGAGGCTTTTGTCAATGCAAGAAAAAGAGCTTATTGTTTCCTTTTTTTTTCATAGAGGAAATAATTATAGCTCATTAAAAATCAGCCAAGGATCTTCAGATGTAAAGACATTTTCTAAATGTCTTTAATACTTTTGTGCATATGGCATTTTATAGAATTACAGTACAATGCTTTAAAACTGACAAGAGTTACTGAAAATGTAATTTTAACAAAGCTAAAAAATGTGAAAAACCACCTGCAGGAAGCCCAGAATCTATTTACAGGATTTTTTATGTGTTTTTTAGCTTTCAGAGTAGTATTTCATTTCAAAAGGCATTTACTGCTTCTAAAGGTCTATAAAGTAGAGCAGAATTTTTGTACAGCTATTTTATTTTGCTTCCTTCAAATCTAGAATGTCTTAACTCTAAGTATTTTTTAAGTAAAATTTATACTGCTTGTGGTTTCATTTGTTTTGTAGCCATTATAATTGAAGCATTTTCCCATTATCCTTGGAGCTTGAAAATTGAAAATACTTACCATTCATGGTGAGACCAAAAATACCCAAATGATCTACAGTGATGCCAGTCTTGTTTTAAGATGCCTAATTTTCAGTCAAAGAATTGCATTTAAAGGGATGTTAAAGGTGGCCTAAGGTTGGGAATGTCTGCTTCAAGCATGTTTTGTATTTTGTGAAAGGCTTCTTCTGCACTTGGTAAATTGCCTCATCTAAGCATTTTTTTAGTGAATAAAAACAGATTAAAGCAACATATTGAGAAGTAGCTGTTCATCCGGTGTGCTCTTGTGCTCTTGCATGTGATGAGTCATGAGCTGTTGAGAAAAAATCACAAATTATTTCACTTTATTAAAATATTAGAAGTTAATTTATTCTAGTGCTAGTTGACAGCAGATTCAGAAAAGTCCTTCAGAAATCAATGTTTTCCATTTTCCTCCTGACTTGTCAAGGTGTCATTAACATGAGAGCAGTGAGAGCCACGTTGAAGAAGATTTTGATTGCTTTTAGCTAGATGAAAAAAATGCAGAAACTCACAAATCACACAGCCATTTGAATTTTGGTATCTGCTATGTTTTCCTCTGTGGCTTTTAGGTAAACACAAATCCTTGCTTTTTAAAAAATATTTTTAGACTTTTATGTTATGTAAAGTTTCAAAGACTAAAGTAGATGTATTTAGAGGAGTAAGATTAAAAGGAGATGCAATAAGCACCCAGTGAATTACAGGCCGGCTCTGAGAAGGTGCAGAAAGTGAAATGGCATCCCAGGATCTATGAAAATAAAGCTGACACGAGCCATTGTGGGAAAGATTTCACTCCAGTGCACTCAATTTGTGTGGCTGTGATCTGTCAGCTTATGTCTGATCTGCAAGCTTGATGCATTTTCCCATTTTCTTTGTCTCCCCTGAAGAGTCTGTGGCTCAGGTTTCTGAACTCCTGTACCAGGCTGAAAGGTCTTTTCCAGAGTATTCCAGAAGGTGCCTTGGATTTCATGAAACATTTTCTGTTTGGCTCCTCGTGGAAGCCTCACCCTGTCCAAGCCTGAAGTAGATCATTGTGGAGGATGAGGTGTAACCACCTTTTGTCCCAAGCTTTCCGTTGGGACAGGAAAGTTGGGATGGAAGGGAGGGTTAACCCCAGCTCTCTGCCTGGAGGGCTGAAGGGGCCTCAAAGGGGGCTCAAAGGGGTTCAAGGGGGGAGACTTTTTGCCTAGATAACATAGAAAATAAAAATATTCAAATGTAGTCCTTCTATACCACCTTTCCAAGGAGGAACAAGTAAAAGTAGAGGAGATTCATTCCCCTGTCATTTTCTAAAATCACTGAGGATTCATAATATTTTATGGAAATGGATTAAGATTTGCTCTTGTCTAAACTAAAAGACTCCTTTAGAACAACTGAAATATTGATTTTTTTTGAGTTTTTTTCTGGTCAGCTTTTCTCAATAGCATCTATTTAGTGAGTGGAAGAAGTAGTCTGAATATTAAGTGTTCCAAAAAGTTTTGCCTTAATCAGCTGGAAGCAGCATCAGCCCAGCTTGAATCTGTAGTATTATTAAATCCATGTGAAAATATTTGCAGCAGTGGTTCCTTTTTTGTGTAATTACCAAAGAAGGGGTCTATATTTGTTTGCTCAATAAAGGTCTGATTTAAACCCAGTTCTGGGAAGGATTTTGTGACACAAAATTGTAGCTACTGTGGTCAGGCTGTGGTGAGTGATTCTGGCTACAAGAGCAGCTAAATAGCGAGAGGAATGGCAAAAATACCCCACCCAAAATCAGGACAGCTTGTACAAAACCCCAGTGATCTGAAATAAAACAACAATATTAAGAATCTTCAAGCATCAAGAGTAGATGCCTGGACGTGGGGCAGGAACACCTGGCACTGTGGAAGTTCTTTCTTGGACAGACAAGAAGGGGACATTGGATTTAGGGTTCAGTCATTAACAACATTCACTGCCCATAAAAACAAGGGAGAGTGAGAGTGTTTGAAGTGATTGCTTCTTTGTTTAGGAAAGACAGTTTGAGGGAAGGACATCAAGCTTCTAACATCATTTCAGATTGGAAAATTATGAAAAAGGACAAGGACAAATGAGAAAAGTTCAGGCAGCCAAAATCACTTCAGCTCTAAACAAGCAGGAAGTGGTTCAGTGGGTGTTAATGCTTTTCATGTATTTTTAACCAATGCCCTGTGTTTGCAGGTGGGTTTCCCATGCTCAGCCCGCTGGACGGTGAGCCTGGTGCTGCCTGGTGTAGCTGTCCCCACACTGCCACACGAGGAGCAATAGCTTTGGCTAATGAGCAGCTCGGGGGGCCTGGGGCTCATTCCTGAGCAGCTTCTCTAATCCAGAGCCCTAAGCCTGGGCTTGCTGAGTAACCCGGCCATGGAACCTGGGATGCACTCTGGAGAGGAGCAGTGTAGTGGGACAGTGGAACGTATTCCAGCTGGTGGAACACACCAGGCCCTCTGAAGTTGTGGGAATCTGAATTAGAATTTCTCCTCACCTCTTCCCCTTCTTCTGTAGATTTGGTATTTTCCCAAATTGGATCTCATGTTTAAAAATTAATAAATGGATACTGGTCTCTTGATCTCCTTCTTTCCTGATGTATTTATTCAGGATGCAGAATTGCCTGTGAGTGACTTGGGTTTTGTAAAACCTCCTGAGCTCTCCTTTCTATTTATTCAAGCATCCAAGTGTCAGACATAGATGGCTGGCTGAAGAAATTACCTTAGCCCGGCCTAGATGCTGCATTTGGGCTTGAATTCAGGAATCTAAACTCCTCTCAACCTTTTGTGCCTTTCTTTGGATTAACTAACCTGGCCTTCTATGTTATTGGCTGATTAATAATACAAAAAGTGATGGGGAATTCTTCAGTGATGCAAATCCAAGTGGGAATAATGAAGATTGAAATCAGAGAATATTTTGCACTTCACAGGAATATATTTACTTATGCTGGAGCAATAATGTATTATTTCTGTAAAACTTCCATTAAAATAAATTGGATCTTGGAAAGAAGTCCTCAAGCAGCACTTTTTGAGGCCATTCTTTAGGCTGTTACATCTGAATGTCATGGCAAAGAAAAACACGAAACTGGCTCGCTTACCTTCAGTGAGAAAATAAATCAAATTTTTTAGGGAGCAAATTTGAAAACTGTTTTTGAATTGCAGAAAAATCAATTCAGCTCTAATTGATCAGGGGCTTGATGACCTTGTTTCAAACTAACTCACTGATGCACCCAAAGAACTCTAAGAAATCAGTAAAATTAATTAGCAGGGTTGATTAACCATTTTCTTTTGATTTTGATGTTAAACTTGAGACTATTTTTATTGAAAGATGGCCAGAGAAGGGGGAGTGTTGTTACTCATTGTTGTGGAAGGCACAAATTCATTTCATCATTTAAATAAAAGAGCTTTTCAAACTTAATGACAAACTCCAAATGCATGACAAGGGGCAGGGATAGATGAACACAGTAAATGGAGAGAATAAATTTAGTGAACACCAATTTAGGAATTGTAATAAAGCTGAATATCATGGTTCAGCATGTTGTGACTTACGGGGGGAGGAAAAGCAGAAAAAATAGCGAGTTTTATGGATTTGAAATTTCAAAACATTGTCAGAAATTGAAGAAAAACATCACGTGAACTTCCACTTTTATAAGTGAGAGAACTCAAATTCGTGAAGGATAAATAATTTCTTAACCCAGCTTGGAAATGTGGGACGGTCTTTGAATGTTTCAAGGCAAATCTAAAAATTAGACGGAAAGTTCAGTGTGGAATTATGGTAAAAACTGACAGGTATCCTCACTCATAAAACCTGAGGGAAGACTTTATCAGCATCTCCGTGCAACATTTTGTGTGAGAGAACACAGTGGGGTTGGTTGGCACTGCCTACAGCAGTCATTGTTTTATACCAGGGGTTTATTTTTGGGAGCAATGCTGTGACTGCCCCTGTTTGCTACAGTTTAACTTTCTTAGAGACTCGTTTCAAGACTGGATTTATTTTTTTTGAACCCTTTTGATGTTCACTATTGATGCCAAGTGCATTTTTTGTCACTTGTACAAATACCAAAGCCTGGGACTCAAACCTCTGGGTTGATGCTGATTTGCACTGTGTAATTAGCTGCAAAATGTGAACTGAACTTGAGAGAAAAGTAAAAAAAATTAAAAATAAGACACATGCTATGACCTAGAAAAGAGATGTAGCTGTGATTTACCTTGAAATTTTAATTTTGTTTAAAACAATCCCAGAGTTTTCCAGATGCAGATAATTTTTTTCTTGGAGAGTGGAATAAATTGAAATAAATAGACATGTGAGAAAAAGCAATTCCCAAAGCAGTAATACTGAAAACAAAGAAAAATATCTCCCAGGAGCAAGGAAAGTGACCTGGAATGCTTTTATATTGATCTTGATTAAGTTTTTAAACTTGTGGGCATTGTTACAGCAGTGAAGATCATTTTCAGAATGACCCAAAGCTCTTGGCGAAGAAGCAGCAGATTGGACCATCACTCATTTTCAAGAGCAGACAGACAGTAAGCTGAATTTGGGTTCCCTTAAGCCATGTGTTTCTTTCCTTTGCATTTTATTATAAGCTTTAATATTTTAACGTCAGTATTTTAACTTTTAAGTTTGCTCTTATAATCTGGAAAATGGTTTTGGTCAGTGCTTTCCTAGACTGAGATAAAATGTCTTTGGTACACCCCAAAGAAAATGTCCACTGTGGTGAAGGTGTCTCCTGAACTGCATGAAATGAGGAGGTTAAAGCTGGCATCATAAATGCAGGACACAAGACTGATGAGACCCCATCTTCTTCTCAGCTTGATTCTCCTCTCCATTTTAACAAAGCTATTCCCAGGTTACTGCCAGCGAGGCAGGAAGGAAAGCCACAAAATCTTTCAACAAATAGCTTAACATTTCAAATTGTTAATGGGCCAGATTCTTTCCAGCTTGCTTCTCCTAGAACAAGGCCTGTTAATGTTAATTTTTAATATTGAACATTTGCTATCAGTAATTCTCTTTACCCATTTAAGATCTGATACTGTCACAGTGTGGCAATATAGGGCTTAGGTCTATCTTTGTATAAAAGTATTCCATTATTTTCTTTGGTGTATAAATCTAATAAAATCACATCATTGTACCTCTGTTTAAGAACTCGGGCTCAGGGTACTTGCTAACTCAAGGCATGAATCTAGGTAGCAACAAGATAATTCCTTGCTAATTGGTGTGTGATTACATTTACTTTGGCCTGTCACAACTATAAAAGAGACCTTAACTGCATCTCTTAATAGTGGTGATACTCCATCATGGTACCTCCTGCTTAACTGAAAGGAACGTAAAACTATTTCATTACTTTCAAATATGATCTTCAGATTCTGGACATTAAAGTTTTTCTGGCATGGCAGTTTCTGAGGAAACTATTCCATTCCAAACTAAGTTTGAAGAAATACCTTATGGTGTAATGAGAGTCTGAAATTAAGCTCCTAATTGCAGGATATTTCTGAGCTCTTCATTGTATACCATCAGACTATTAAGGGTAATATCTTTTACATAATGATAGCAATTTAGGGAACATTTATCACTGAACGCTTCAACTTACCATGTTTTAAGCTACACTACCAGTCAATTTTAGGATCTAAAAATGGTGCTTTGTAGGCCCGGGGAGAGCACTTCAGTTCCCCTAATGACAGCCCTGGGAGGCTGCAAGGTGTGCACGGCTGCACTTGTGCCCTGCACCCAAAGAGGCAACTTGGAAAGACAAATAATCCTCTGAGGAGGCTTTCTCATCCCCCACAATCCAACCTTCAGAGCTGCTTCCATCTCTGGACTCTAGACTAATGGACTTTTGAATTCCTAATACTGTCAGGCAATACCTGTTTTGCAAGAAACTGGACATAGAGATTTTAAAGCTGAAGCTGAGAAGCTGCAAAAGCTCCTGAAGGCCCATGTGTGGAAATGGTGGTTTTGTTTCCAGCACTGAACTGTGGGAGACATGCAAATGGAAATAGTAAAAAAATTAGTAATAGAGTCATCCTAGAAAAAAAAATTATAAAGTTGGGTCAGAGAATAACCCATGATTTTTTGTATTCTTATGCTACATAAAATGTAGAAATAATTAACTTGTCTTTCATGTTACTAAATCCAGTACAGGCTGCCAGGATAGAACTGGGTCTCAGAGATCATAAAGAAAAGCTGAAGTAGATGGGTAAGGCTGGGTTAACGTCTGCTGGATCCAAGAAATTTTACAGAGTACAGAATGGGTGCTGTTGTTTTAACAATCTTTTAGCCCCCATCATTGACAACAAATATAGGAAGAACAAAAATGCCTTTTTCTTTTTAATTTCTTTCAAATAACACATTTACAGCCCAGTAGCTGCTCCATGCACATTCTGTTTGGGCACAGGCTTGCTTGGAGCAATAGAGATTATGTTTGATTAATCTGAGTAACTGAGAAAGAATAAAAGGATTAGCACCATGTGTCTTGTTTCTGCTTCATTCATTAGTTCATAAATCATATTTGCAATATAAATATCTGCCATGATGAGAGCTGGTGTTTATACAAACTCGATGAATTCTTAGGAATGTCTAAATTGCTCAGAAACCAATTTGTTTAAAATTCATTTAAATAGAGAAGGAAGCACAGTGTGTTCCAGTTAAAAATATATTCAAAACATGATTTTCATAAATTTGGGCCAGCTCTTATTTAGACAGGCCATGTTATGAGATATTTACTGGCAAGACTTGATTAGCATTAGCAGTGCTTATATGATACATGAGTTATTTTTCTCTGAAATAACAGTAAGCAGGTTTTTTTCACATCCCAATGTATTATAGAGAAACATATATAAAAATCTCCTTTTATTGGAATGAAGGAAGAATGATTTGATGGGTATTGCTGCAAGATTTCGGACTGATAACCCTGTGCTCAATAAGAGGCACAAGTTCACTGGGATTTTTGCTGCTGCCAGTGTTGTCCACAAAGGGGAATTTCTGTAAATTTTCCCTGTGGCCTGTGTGTGCTCCAGCTTCCTGATAACCCAGAGCGTACAGGATAAAGGGAGTGCTACAAGGGTACAGACTAACACTGGAGAACTTGATGCAAAGCAGCCTCTGAGGTTTTCCAAAGCCTGGACTCCACCACGAGTGGATCGAGTTCTGCCGAGGCTTCACCTGGGATTGCAGTCGGGTTGTGGCACTGATAAACTGCCTCGCTGTCCTCCAGCACGCATCCCAGTAAGAAATCCTGGAACGATTTTCCCTACCTTCCTGCTGGACTTCTCCTGCCAACTAACTTTGTCTTCGTTTGTCTCTCCACTGCACCCCTCTGTTCACTCGAGGCTCTCCGGGCTCTTTGTCCTTCGTTACCTGTAAACACGTGGAGAAACCTTTTCGCTCTTTCAGCCACAGCCAGAGAAATTGCTTCACATTGCAGGATATTGGCAGCTTTTAAGGACTGTCCGAGGTAGGGTATGAGAACATTGTTTTTATTTTTTCATTCTTTTTTTCACTCTTTTAATCCGCTTTTCATTTTGATTAGAAAACATTTGATTTTGAGCCATGGATCACGACCTTGGATCTAATCATCAATTAATAGCTTAAAACAGGTGTAGTGAAAAACCTGTGAAACCTTAAGCATCACTACAAAAATTATGGAATTGCTGAATATGGTGCTTAATTCAAGCTTCACTATATCAAGGAACCTTTTTGAACAATCTGAACTTTTTTTTTAGATAATAGCTTTAGAAGTTTTCAGCCTTCTTTTGTTTTTAAATCTGCTGCCAAAACACATATTTCTCTCTCATCTGTTCTGACTCACCTCTTTCCAATCCCCAATGGCTTCCCCCTGCCTGCCCTTGAGTTATAGACCATCTCTGAAATGCTGCATGACAGCACTTTCTTGCAGTGTTTTCAAAAAAGAAAAATTGGCTGTTTATCTCTCAAAGTCCTGAAACAGAACTTTCGCTCTTAGCATTTTCATGAGGTAGAGGGCCAAGGCTGGTTTCTCATTCTGTAATATCAGATGGGAAGCAGGGAAAAGTAGCATAGAGAACTCTTTAATCAAGGGCCCTGTCTTGCAAAGCACTCATCTTTGCTTAGGGGACTAAATATTCTGAGTTCTTACAGAAGGCAGAGTAGGCCAAGCACACTCAGCTGTATCCTCAAAATCCAAAATTCAATGATGTTTAGCCTGGACCAGTATATAAATATTTAAAAATCCTAATCACCATATGGAAATCAAGCCAGCAGGAGGGTGTAGGTGATCCAGTTTGGTGACTTGCACTAATAATTAATAACTTCTTTGGTTTCTTACATGCACAATAACCAGTGGTAGATCTTGTGCATTTTCACTGCTGATTGGACACTCTTTAGTAACAACTTTTCTCTGTGAAGGGAAATTAGTGCAACCAAGTCACCTTTGATCTTCTCAGGTAAGTGCAACTCAGTGACCTGTGGAAGCCGTCACTATTAAGACATTTTCTGTCTCAAATTTATACATTTTTACTGTCTTTAGCATGTGATCTTTTAAAATATAGGCATTAGAAGCTGCATTGATGTTGTAAGAGTGATATTAGGCAAAGCTCCATGCCCTTCCCAAGTGGTTTAGTTTAAGAAGCCAAGGATATTGATTTTTATTATTAAGCCACAATAATATTAATTTGGGGGGTATCTACTGAACAACTCTCAATTCTTTTCAGCTTTATCTTTCACGTGTCATTTGTTGTAAAAGTTTAAAGGGATGACATATTTCTTAAACTTCCTCTTGAGAGGAATGTTCAGAGATAGCACCCCTGAAGGGACCGTAAAAATGAGCAAAAACTTGTGTTTCCCTGTTGTTCCTTTTCCAGGTTTTTCCTGTACCCACTCTTTGCCATTCAGCCTTTTAGGATTCCTACATTACCATTTTGTTGCCCACCTTTTGTCATCACAGGGAATTTTGCATTTGGCTGATGCTAAAAATGTCTACAATTCCTCACTGTACGAACTGTTTGCTCTGGGTTAGTCTGGTCTCCCATTTATGACTTTCAATCCCAGAATCATTCAGGTTGGAAAAGCCCTCCCAGCCCATCGAGTCCAAGCTGTGCCCCATCCCCACCTTGTCCCCAGCCCAGAGCTCTCAGTGCCACCTCCAGCCCTTCCTGGGACACCTCCAGGGATGGGCACTCCAAACCTCCCTGGGCAGCCCCTGCCAAGGCCTGAGCACCCTTTCCATGGGGAAATTCCTGCTGGTGTCCAACCTGAGCCTCCCCTGGCCCAGCCTGAGGCCGTTCCCTCTCCTCCTGTCCCTGTTCCCTGGGAGCAGAGCCCGACCCCCCCGGCTGCCCCCTCCTGTCAGGGACTTGTGCAGAGCCACAAGGGCCCCCCTGAGCCTCCTTTTCACTTTTCCTTTTCAATTGCACTTTAATGAAGTTAAATTTTTGCAGGCCTATATTAATATCTAATTGTTCATTTACAAGTAATGACCTGTAAAGGAGTTACCGATTCCACTCTTCCCTTGAAATCTGCCATCACAGTATTACCACAGTCTTTTTGTGGGGGAAACATTTCAGAATGAAACTTCCACTCCTTTACCCTCTTCCAGGTGTGTCATTACTTGCATGCTTTCTCTTGTTTCCTCCCAATTAATTTTTTTTCATTAGCAAGTCCTTGACTGAACCACGCGGAGCAGGAGAGATGAGAGAGCACGTGAATAATAAGTGATACACTCTTACAGAGTGGGTACAGGTGGGCTGCTCTTCGCAGGTTTCTGTGTTCAGTGATGCTCAAGGCAACTCGACAGCACAGGAAACTGTCAGCTCCCCTCCTCCAGTGCCGTTGTGGTCTCTAACACTGGCAGAGCACAATGTGCAGTATTTTTTCACTAATTTCTCGTCCCTTCAGCCGTAGGCCTGCTCTGTCTAGTGCCTGTATCTCTCAGATCCTTCTGAAAGGAGTTCTGAGTCTGAGCGGAGAGAGGCAAGCTGTGTTTTGCTGAGTGAGAGTTAAAGCGATGAAAACAAGCTGGGTTAGGGAGAAAAAAGGGGAATGTGAAGAGGATGAGAAAAACACTCCTTTAGTGCTTCTTAATCAGTGATCCCCACAGGCTTTGCAGAGGCTCTCGGAGCTCTGCAGGGAAGGAAATGCTGCTCTCTGGAAAGCTGAGTCACAAAGGGGACGGGAGTAGGGGCTGTGAGTGAAGCCTGCAGCCAGCGCGTGCCACAGACAAAACCAGTGTCTCCAATAGCACAGCCTGCCAGGGCTGGTTTTGTGGGCTTAATCTGTAGGTTCTGAATTCTCTTTTTACAAGAAGACCCACTGAGAAAACAGAGATGAGAGAGGGAAGCTCTGAAAAGGGCACGAAATTAAAGCTAAAAGCTCCTCTCACATGGCACTGGCGGAAGCCGAGGGCTCTTGCTGCCTCACATTAAGAGTTGAGACAGTGCATCTCAGGTAATCATTCCTTTTACATGGATCCAGGTGATAAAGCTGCCTCTTGGCTGAGCCAAGGCAGAGTGTGTCACTTCTGGGGGTGATTTCATCACCAAACAAATAAGCAGGGACCCCCATCAGCATTCCAGCCCTTTCTGTAAGGTGCTGCACAGAGAAGTCCTTTGCTTTCTGCCTGTTCCTGTAACTCCTGAAGTTTCTAACAGAGAGAGCAGAGTTTCTGCAGTAAGAAAACACAGTAATTTCCTTCAGGAGCTTTGTCTTATGTAGATCTGAAGTGTTTTGCTTTTGCAAAGTTCCGTAAGTGTAAAAATCACTTGTGGATTTTTTACTTGCCACTTTGCTGTGCCTTAAATCAGACCTCCCCTGATGAGGGAGGAATCTGAAATCCCTGCCAGGAGACCTTCAGCGCTCTCTGCTTTCAGATAGTTTATTAAGTCTTATCAGAGAAGTAAAGCACAGAGCAGAGAATGCAGCAGGATGTCCTGAGAGAGTCTGCAAAGTCCCAAACGTCCTGAATGTCCCGAATGTCTGCAGAATCAAGATAACACAGCCTTCTTAAAGGTAAATCATCCAATAGGAACTTAAAATGAAAGATATTTTCACTTTTCTACCAATGTTCAACAGATGTTTATGTCACGTATACAGGAACTGCGGATTTCTTTATCCAGTCACCTTAAACAACTTTTACTGCAAAATATGGAGTAATAGAAGAAGAAGAAGAAAGTCTAGGAACAACAACAATCCTCCATTTTGGAGTTTTTGCTTTTCATCTATTTACTACATTAATAAACCCAAAACCTTTAGATTTTCACCCTGTGATAACCTTACATAACATTCCATCATCTAGTTCACACCTATGTGTGCTCTAATTCTTCCCAGAGAGCTGGCAGCTTTCTCCATGGACGAAGGTCAAAAACTGTGTTCCAGGGGGGTAAAACTCTTCAAAACAGGCAGAGAAATATTCTCTGCATTCTGGGTTCCCACACATAAATAGTGGGAGAGCCGTGTGTAACAATGAAGAGACCGGTACCTGGAGTGGTTCTGCTTCCAGGTTATACAAATATATTCTTTTTTAGTGCCCTAGGAACAATGGAAGCTCAGTACTTGTAAAATCTAACACAATATTTTGAAGAAAATATTGAAGTGTTTTCTCAAAGAAAAATACAGCTGTGCTCAGTGCAAGCATAAAATAAAACCTCTAATATGTATGAAAAACCTTGCTGATGAACCTCCCCACAGACATTGCTTTAAATATGACATAACTGCACATTATTTCAGAAGTAAATACTTAAAAATAAGATAAAAATATTAAAAGTATTGTTTGATTATCTATACTTACACCTTCAGCAAAAGGTTCTTGACCTTTGATTTGTCGTTTGATTGCTGACCCAACCATTCCTTGCTTTCAAAGGTGTTACTGGTACTTGGTCTGCAACTTGCAGTTTAAGCATCTGTTGAATATTTGATGTGCATCCCAAAGAACCATAGGAAGTCCTTAGGCATTCATTTTCCAAAATGTACCTTTAAGACACAGTAGAGTAAATTCAAAGTGGAACAGTGACCATAAAAGCTGCCTTCTACTCTGAGTGTGCAGTTGGGTATTTTACGGCTAAAGCTGTTTCTTCTTTAAGACTTGATGTTTATCACTGCATAAGGGAGAAAATAACCCCCAAAACCAAAAGAGAACAACAGAAAAAAAACCCAAACAAACAAAAAACCAAAGACCAAGAACACCAACCAAAAATCCCCCACAACCAAAAACCATCAAACCCCCAAAAACCAAACAAAAAGCTCAACCCAAAAAACAAGCATACAAATTTATTAATCTAAATCACTCACTTTAAAACCATAACTATATTAAAATTGTTTTATATAGGACAGAAACTGTGAGTATAAAAATTATTGGTGCCATATCTAAAAAATCTTTGAACATACAATCAAATTTACAATAAATAAATAAATAATTTTGAGTTAGTTTATTACTAGCTATTTTTATTTTAGTATGGGAATTTTCCTGCTGCAACCTCAAATGAGTGCTGGTACAGGGAAATACACCCTTATAAAGTACCTTATGAAGTTTTATTTACAATCTGTTCGAGAAATATGGATTTTAGCAAGTACTCTGGACTTGGGTTTTTATAATCTAGAGGAAATTCCTTCCCTCCAACTCCTCAGGTGAGAGTCCAGGTGCCAAACTTCTGCCATAAACCTCTTTTATACCCTTGTAAAAGCTTTGTAGACACAGAGCTTTTCCTCCCATCACCGTGTTTTCCTTGGTGTAGAGAGGGGAAAACTTTTTCCATTCTTATTTTGTTAGACTCAAATAGACAATGAAGGCAAATACAAAGTTGGAGTGATTGAGTATGACCAGTAATAAATACCAGGGTGTTTGAGTTTTTTCGTGGCTTTGTATCATTCCTGTACTATCTGTGTGCTAAAAATGGTTTATTTCAGGATCAGCTTGCATTAAAACTTCCCAGTTTTACTGTGCTGTAGTGGTCACAGATGTGTCAACACAGGGAAGTAAGCTGGTATTTGAAAATCCAGCTGTTCTGGTTTGTAAATGATATAATAAAATCAACTAAAAGTTCTTTATTGTAGCAGATACCGTAGATCATGTCCCTGTTTTTAAATAATAACCACTTCCACTTTTTACTGGACAAATAGGAGCAGACTTGAAGTTTATTTACTGAAGGTAATGTAATGCTAATCTGCTTTGCTTTGGTTTTATGACAACTTTGGACACTTTGGGGTGTCTTCCTCTTGCAGGTAAACAAATTTCTCACCTGCTCTCTGTGAGGGAGCCGCTGGGGTTGCCTGGATACAGCTGGAGCTGTTTGGATGGAGCCGCGCTGCTGTCGGCAGGGCCAGGGTGTTACACTGATTTATAAATGCATTATCTGCCTCAGCAGCCCAGCCTTGTGCACAGCAAAGCACAGGCGCCAACGGAGCGTTATTTAGTCGGCTTTTTACGAGATATTTTGGCTTCCCAATGACTTCCACGAAGGTTGAGTGCTAACTGTGTTTATTTACCTTTCAACATTACTGTCCTAGAATGGTATCTGCACCATTCACTAATTTAAGTTCTGCAAGTTAAAAATGCCAAAGGAATGGTCAAATCAGCTGTGAGGTGTTGGTATTTTGTAGATAGCATTTCTGCAACTTTTCAGTAAGTTTCCCTAGCTCCTTCCATGTAAATACACTGGATTTTCAGTCTTTCATGACAACACCCTGAGCGTTTTGGACTTTCTGCGCACATTACTATAACAACCTAAATCACAGTGACCCAAATTGTCTCCATATACCATTTCAATATCTGTGGGAGAGGCGAAAATTGAAACCTTAAAATAGTTAACGTCACTTCGAGAAGATACACCTGTCAGCTGTTCCACAGTCCAACTGCTGCATTTTAATGAAAAATAACTGAGAGTGTCACTGTCAGAAGCGTCAGTGAATGGCCATGCGTGGGTGGACACTTAGTAAAGATATTATCATAAGGTGAACACGATGCAGGACTCTGAGAAATAAATCAGAAGTCCCAGTGGCAGGCACAGCAAACCTTGCAGCAGCACATATGAGCTGCATTACTTAGTCTTTAGCAGGATGTAACTAACACATGAAAGTCACCATTGAAATGAATTTGTGGGGCTGAGAAGCAGATTTTTATAGATCAGTGTTTGGTGATTTGTTCTCTGAAGCATCTGGTCCTCACCATTGTTTGAGGCAGGATTTTAGTGGTGCCTCAGTCTGCCTTGCAATAGCCTGAGAATAATTAATAATTTACCATAGAATTCCTGAACAGAGCTCACGTTCCAAACCCTGCATTATTTACAGGGCTGCAGCAGGGGCTGGCACCAGGGACAAGGTGTTGGAGCAGATTTGCAGGTGTCACAGGGTCGTTCGCTACTCGGAATCAGTGAAGGCACCTCCAAGCTGTCCGTGGAGGTGGGAGGTGGTGTGAGGGCTCTGCCTACCCAGCACCAGGTGAGCACTGGTGGACTGGGATCGGCTTGGCCCTGGTTTGTGCTGGAGAACTCAGATCCTGCAACCAAAACTGTAATTTTACTGTGAGTTTTCCTTGAATTGAAGGAACTGTTCCATTAATTCTGCAAGGGAATGTGGCCTCGTAGGGGCAGTCCCTGTTAACAATTGCTGGGACTTTCTACTCTGAGAGGGCGGTCAAGCATTGGAATGGGCTCCCTGGGGAAGCGGTGGAGTCACCAGCCCTGGAAGTGTTCAAAAAATGACCAGATGTGACATTTCATGATAGGATTTAGTGGGCACGGGGGTGATGGATCCAAGGCTGAACTTGATGAGCTTGGAGAACTTTTCCAACCACAAAAATTCTGTGGTTCTGTGGCTCTTGTGTTCACTGGTGTTGCTAGAAATGGCAGCTGGGTGTTTGGAATCTTTCTTAAAAATAAAATACTCTTCATAATGAGGGTGAACGCCAGCAAGGTGAAAAAAATGTCAGCCAAACAGCCTTGCTACTGGGATCTGGTGAGAGGTTACTGGCAAAGAGAGAGGTTGTTAATGCCACTTATTTTACTGAACACTAGTGACCCCTGATATTTATCAAACACAGGCATTTTTCCTGACACAGTGTCTAACAAGGCATTGCACACTAACAAAGCAGAGAGTTTGTTTGTTACCATATCAGGCTGGGTTTATTTAGTCACTGGAACAGCCCAGAAAAGACAAGGACTGTCCTGTGCAGAGCAAGAAAGCTGAATACAGATGCATATTGTGCATGGGGGTTGATTTTAGAATATCATACCACATTTTGCACCAAAATCTACCTTAAAACCAAGCTGCACTTCAATCCTCTGTAGACATCTGCAGGTGAGTGATTTGGGGCAGGGGCTGTATTTGTGCTCTATGTGTTCAATTCACGCCATGGCGGGGCCCTCAGCTCCCAGCCTGATCACCCAGGTGCTGTTGCAATATAAAAGTAATAATGATGATAATAAAATTAACAGCTCTGGTTAGCTGTGACGAGCCGAGTGGGTTTTTTTTTCCACCTCCAGCTGGTAGGAAATTGCAGTTCATATTTTCCTCCAGACGTAGGCTGGTACTTAGGCTTTCCATTACGTAGAGAAATATCCCTGCATTTTCTTGCTCACTTTCTCTGTTCATCTGCTTCAGTGACCTCACTGATACGGAACCTTGTAAAGTGGTGAGCTGGCGGTGACAGACACAGGAGGTGAGACACATGGATGGGCTTTAATGAGCGATGCCTCCAAGCTCACATTAGCATCAGCGCTCCTTCCAGACTGTTACATGAACAGGTATCAAGGTTGAGCTTGCCACTGGCACTGGGGCTGCTTGCATGGCTCTGCTTTTTCTGGCTGTGTCACTGCGGAGATGTCAAACAGTTTTTGCATTTTATTTCTTTTAATTCTGGATCTTGGATTGAAGCAAAGTACAAATTCTCTAAATTTCTTTCTCTGATAGAAGTGTTTTATCTGACTCCTCACAACACGTTGCTGCGGCACAGCTGCACTGAGTGCTCTGGCTCTGCTGTTCCTGGAGCTGAGAGTCTTTTTTATCACAGACAAGGTAACTTCTGACTGCCACTGCTGCTGTGTGCTCATTTAAAAAGACAGGTATCTCTGCCTGCAAAATTAGAATTCAAATCTTTGACATTTCAGGAGTTGCTGTATATAGAAACTCAAGGAGCGTGTTTTTAGCATGCAGACAAGAGTCCATGAGCTCTACAAAAACTACTCCACAGAGGGGCAAATTGAATCTCCTGAGAGCTGAAGATGGGCCGTGCCAACAGAGGAGAGCAGCAATTTATGAGTGAAAGAATAAAAGACACGGAGCGACTATGAAATGATCATTTCTGTTAAACAAACCCAATTCTAAAAATTGACAATTAAGGACACAGTTAAGGGACATGGCATGGGAGCCATCAGTGCCTGCATATTTTATTGAACACATTCCTCCATCCATTTATAGCAGTGATGTGGCTTCTTGTGACATGATGCCCCAGACTTGGGGAGAAAAAAAGAAAAACTTTAAGCTTCAAACCCTTTTGAAATTACACTGCCTCATTTTATTGGTTGATTTCCAGCTCCCATTGTGTAAGGAATTCTAAAAAATCTTCAGATTTTTATGTCCCACTAATTCTTTATAGGCCATTTTTTTACCCTCTTTCAGTCATTTATTTTCCAAGCTGAAGAAACTTCCCACAACTCATCTCTCCTAGCATGAAAGACATGTTAAAACTCTGATGATTCTTCTTGTCCTTTGGGTCATTTCTAGTTCAACCATACCCTTTTTTCAGGTGGCGTAAAAATAATCTACATTTTGTAGAGTTGCACAGCTCTGAACAGGAAGGGAATTTAGATTATTCCCCTCTGAGTTTAATTTTTCCTTCCATTGAATGTGTCATTCCTTTTTGTACATCCTTTCCTCATGATTTTTTGCAATTTTTTTTAATATATTTCATTGTTTATATTGTTTATATTGTTTATTGTGTCCCCATCATCCGAAAACCCTGTCAGCTCACTCCTCCTTGCCAGGTCATTTCTGAACTTCCATGAAGATTTTCTGGTAATTTTCTTATTTTCAGATATCAGTGTGGTGTGATTTTTCTACATATTAGGACCAAGCTGTTCATAAAAGTAAACTGCTGGAATTCAGTGGAAAGGGCCCTTGAGATGGTAATTCTAAATAAAATAGAGCAACTTCGGCAGCCAGAAAATTTATAGAGGGGAGGATTTTGATTAAATTGATTGCAAAACAATCAATAAAATAGTCTTCCATTTAGTGGGAGTTATAGTTTACCACAGAGAGGAATGATTTCTTTAGAATTCTCAGAGTTTTCATCTTATACAAAGCAGACACGGTAAAAAAAAATGCCAAGCACAATGTAAAAATGGGAAACCAAGTAACAGCAAAATAAAAGTGAAGAAAGTAAGGTGAGGCATACCAGAGCTACAGTATCCTTTTTGTACCCTAAACTCTGTGAAGAACACCACATTTATCATTTGTGATGCCCAAAGGAAGTTATGGGCAGAAGAAAGCAATGTCAGAGTTTACATCAATGAGTTTCCCTGAGATATCAGGAATTTAAGAAGAAAATCAGTAAATTCATCCTATGTACATCAGTATTTTATGTAATATTTTCCAGGCCCAACATGTAGCTATGTAAATCAATATGAAAACAAATACAGAGCCTAAGAATTAAAAGTATGGAAACTCAGAAAAAAATGAACTATTTTTAAGTTCCAAGCTTCAATTCTCAAAAGACTGGAATAAAATTAAGGGAATATAAGGTCAATCACTCAGTACTGTGCAAGATATAATTAAAAACTACCCTACTGCTAACAGAACTATTTTGTTTCCCTTTCACCATCCTCAGGGAAAAAAACCCACAATAATTTTCTTATCTCCCAGTATTTAAGGATTTTTTCTGCCTTTTAAAATAAGAATAATTGGAATATGGGTGTTTTGAAATGTATTTTAAATATTTTGAGTATATATTAAAAATATATTTTTTCCTGTTAGAGATTTAATATCTTCAGGGTAAAGTAGGAAGGATAAACCAATATCTAACAATCTCAGAACCATTATAAGTGTGGGCCTCCTGTTTTCAGTGATATCTGGGGTCCCAGGCGGGCTGCCTGGGCTGCTCTGTGGGCACTCACCCATTTTTATCAGTTTTATCTGAGTGGGTTGATTAAAACAATGTGTCGAGGAGGGATCAGCGAGGAGTTTGCTGCCAGTAATGTGGAGGCAATAAATTCCAGCAGGGATAACAAGGGGCTGGGGAGAATATTCTCCTCAGCAGCATGTTTGTAGCCAGGACAGGACAGATGTCTGCAGCCCAATCCACTCGGAAATTTCCCTCATCTGCAATAAATAGTTAATACAGGATTGTTTTGCCTCTGGCCTCTCAGCCTGAACCCAGCGTTCCCAGACTACCTGAGTGGCTTGCAACCTTTTCGGTTTGGGGTTTTTCTTCCAGCTCACTCACATCCTTCCCTGAGTTCTGTGCGTGCAGGATCACCTCATTTCCCAGCCCTCAGTGACCGGCAAAGCCAGCGCTGCCCTCCTGCTGTGCCACCCGAGCCTCTCCCTTTCTCCTCCAGACGTCTCGGACCGACAGCTCCGAGCCCAGCTGGGAGCTCCTCGTTCGGGATTTTTTAACAGCATCATGTGTTTTCTTTTTTCCTGCTTCACGCTTAGCTGAGAGGCGTTAATTTGTAAATAATAATAAGGATTTAAAAAAAAATTAAACAGTGAAAGCAAGAGGGAGAAGCCACTGCCAGCTAAAAAAATGAGGGAATTAGAGACCGAGCTGAGCTTGTGCATTGATCTGCTGATTGATTCCGTGGGCAGCTCTGACTCCAGAGCCAGGTGTTAGGCTCCCCTCATGTTACCATTTACACCATCCACCCCTCTTGGGACCAGGTTCATCAATACTGCGTTACCTGAGGAGGTGGAGGTAGAAATGAGGGGTTTTCAGTCCTGATGACCTGCTCAGGTGAGATCACTGAGACCCTTCCTGCTCGGAACCTCAGGTTTCATTGTGAACTCTGTGACGTTATAAAAAAGCTCAGAGTTTTTCTCTTCCTTGTTTGGTTCTTTGGAGCCTTGCAGAGTTTTGCTGAAATCTCCTCAGCTCAGTCCACGTAACTAATCCAAACTCTGGTTGCAAAGCCAGCTAATTGTGGGGATTTTGAAGATTTGGGGCAGCTCTTACTTAGTAAAACTCTTCTTGACTCAGCATGAAAATTGTCACATTGAATCTGATAAATAAAACAGGCAGCACCACGTTGTGTAACCCCAGATATTTTCATTATTCCACGATAAATGGTTTCTCTGTTGGGCATATTCCATTATAACCCCTGTGCAGGCAGCCTAAGACTGAAGAATAGGTCCATCAGCAGGAGTTTGTGAGTATTTTTCTAACTCTGTTTATATTCTCTAATAGAATAATGCTACTCTTGATATGCTGCAAAACTTGAACCTCATAAAATTTAAAAATACATTATAACATGTAAAATTACTCCATTTTGACCTGAATCTACAATTCACTTTTTTAAAATCATAGCGGTTTAAAAAACCCAAGGCCTTTATGACTAAGAATATTGCTATTGCACATGACTAGAAAAATAAGAGAGATACAAGTCTAAGAAAAAGCAGATTAGATAGAAACAGCAGTTATATTCTGAATAACTGGTTTTAAATATGCTTATAACTCTGTTTTATGTAAGCTAAAGAGTTGAAATTTTCAGGTCACCTCTAATGGGAAAGTCCTAACAGCTTAAAAATATGCAGTAATGTTCTTTCAGGCATATACATGTAAATATAATATAATATAATATAATATAATATAATATAATATAATATAATATAATACAATACTCTGGTAACTGTAATGTTTTTGATGCATCTTTTCTGAATAGGAAATAATAACACCGAATATGACTTGAATATTGGTGTTTAAATATTTTAAATATTTCTTTTCTCGGGGAATAATCATTCAAAAAACTATTCAGGTTACTTTTTTCTGAAGGTTTATAATTAATTTAGAATGCAGTGACATGTAAGATTTGCAAGTGGTTTCCTTAAGATTGAATCATCCCATGTTTTTAAATTCTATCAAGGCAAGCTTCCTGTACGAATAGGGATTTAACAATACTTCTAGGTTTGTGCAATGCATACTTTTACATTCTAGCTTTAACAACATTGCAGAATTAAGCTCAAATTAAACTTTCCCTCCACTTTATGGTAGGGAAAAAAGTTTCATGTGAAGCCAGTGTTCAGTAGAGAGTTCAAGAACTTCACTTCTGATTTGGGTTATAAAATGAGATCTAAAATCAGGTGTGATTCAAGTGGTTTGAGGTTCCTTTACAAATCCCTGGTGCTGAGCAGGTTCACCTCAGAAGTCTGGGAAAGGCTTTGCAGGTTTGTCAGACACATTGTCTGACAGAAATATCAGCATCTAAAGACACTGAAGTGTCTGAGTGCCCGAGGTCAGCGCTGAGCAAACCTTGCATGAGCACACCCCTATGGATTAGCTGGCTCTCCTTCTGCATTATTCAGTGGTGTACTTGAAACAGCAGGAATCTGGATGTGAGAGGGACGTGGAATTCCAGGTGGAACCTTCATATCAAGGCATTCAGTATTTAGTACACATTTGAAATAATATCATTTACCCATATGTGAATAACCAAAGAATCACAGAGTCATTCAGGTTGGAAAAGCCCTCCAGGGCCACCAGGTCCAGCCTGTGCCTGATCCCCACCAGGTCACCCAGCCCAGAGCTCTGAGTGCCACATCCAGGCCTTTCTTGGACACCTCCAGGGGACAAAGTTACAGAATAAAAGTAGGATATTGTTCCAGTCACAAACATAATAACAGTTCTCCTGACCTTAGTAGAACTGCCTAAGTATTTACATTTAGTACCAACTGCATTTTCTCTTTGTTTATTTTTACTTTCTCTAATATTTTGGCTGAAACATTACAGTGGGCTACATCATGCATGACTAAAGCCAGACTGGTTTTTTATTCAGTAAATACACCCCTTTTGATCTTTGGGGCATGATTGTTTTAAAGAACAGGCTTACCTATGAGAAGGGAAGCAGTGAGCCAGGACTCTTAAGAGCTGAGTTTTGTTCCCATTTGTGCCCCGGATTTCTCGAGTCTTTGATGAAAATCACTGCTTATCTCTGACTCAGCCTCACCAGTAATAAAATTGTTATTATGGTATTTGTATTCTTTGGAGTGCTTGGAGAACCGCTGATTAAATGAACTGTGAAGAGATGCACGTTGGTGTCACCATTCTGTTCCTGCTGAGAAATATTCCCTGATGTTTGCATCCCCAGTTTTATACCCAAACTGAACAAGTCGTTGATTGGTTCTGGTGGTTTGGAGCCTTTGTTGTTTACGAGATGTTCTCCATGCATCAGAGCATTTACTACCTCGTGGCAAATATCAGGAAAGATTTCCTCCCTGTGAGGGTGGGCAGGCCCTGGCACAGGGTGCCCAGAGCAGCTGTGGCTGCCCCTGGATCCCTGGCAGTGCCCAAGGCCAGGCTGGACACTGGGGCTTGGAGCAGCCTGGGACAGTGGGAGGTGTCCCTGCCCATGGCAGGGGGGGCACTGGAGGGGGTTTAAGGTCCCTTCCAGCCCAACCCACTCTGGGATTCTACGAAATACATCTGGATTCTGTCTCTGGCTCTTCAAGCAAGAGAAGATTTGGTTGAGATTGCGCTGTCCTGTCTCCTGTAATCCAGGAATTCTGCTGGGCTCTGTCTGCTCATGCTTGGGGCTGCTGACAGTCTAACCCTCTCCATGTATTTTTTATCCTGTTTTGTTCAATTCTACCAATACCTGAAACGATTGGGATATGCAATGCAGGACCAGAAACACCTCAGCTGTTATATTAATATTCATTTGCTAGTTTGTTTTAGTTCTACTGTTAACAAACACTGAAAGAAACAGTGAAGACATTGTACAGAAACAGGCATAAGTGCAATGGCAGCTATTTATTTGTCCAATATATTTGTTTGATCATTTCTTTCAAGTACAGAGGTCTTTAACAAATCAGAGGACAGAGCCTATAGTGGCAGAAAGATAAAAAATATTTCTAGGCACTAGAGAAATAATCAGGAGGCCTTTAAACAAGTTTTCAATTTTCAGGTATAATCTTATCTGGAAATGAAAAAGAGAAAGCAAAGAGCCTTTGCAATAGCTAGATGAGCTGGAAGTGGAGTATTTAATGAAATAAAAGTGGTAGTGCCAGGTCTGCGTTACATGCAATTTTAATAAAAGTCCATGTTGTGGAGAGCCCGAGGCTGCAGCACAGCACGAGTTTCAGGTTTTATATAAAGAATCCATGTAGGTATCTAAGTTATCCCAGCCAGACAAGCCAGTAGAACTGATTCCTACCCCTGCTAAAAGCTCTTCACGTTCCACACGGTAGCTGGAAGGGGACTTAATTACATTTGCATGTATTTTAAGGCCTCTCTCTTTTTCTGAGGACACTTGCTATGTATTTATATTTTCATGGAACATAAAGTCCCACCAATATTTCACACAAGTGAAAGGACAGAACAAGAAAAGAAATGCCAGACATTTAAAGAACATTCTCTTTATATAATCAATTTACACTCCAACTGTGTGCCCACATTTTTGCATGCAGCTACAGCTTTGTCTGCTTGACATCAGAAACTTCAGCTGCTGACTTTTCTTTGGAAATTTTACTGTTTGTGGAAAAAACACAGAATGTTGCAAAGCCGAAATGGGCCTTCCACATTAAAGAACATGTTTCACTGGAGAAGAAAAAAATATTCCAAATCCTTCAAAATAATTGTTCAACTTTTGATTTATGGGTTTATTCTATTTATAAATATACCCCACCTGCAGAGCTGCCCCAGCCCTGGGCCAGCACAGGAAGGACCTGGAGCTGCTGCAGAGAGCCCAGAGCAGGCACCAGCATGAGCAGAGGGATGGAGCAGCTCTGCTGGCAGGAAAGGCTGGCAGAGCTGGGATTGTTCAGCCTGGAGAGGAGAAGCTCTGGGGTGAGCTCAGCGTGGCCTTGCAGGGCCTGAAGGAGCTGCAGGAAAGCTGGAGAGAGACAATTGCCAAGGGCTGGAGGGCCAGGACCCAGGGAATGGCTTCCCAGTGCCAGAGGGCAGGGCTGGGTGGGATATTGGGAAGGAATTGTTCCCTGGGAGGGTGGGCAGGCCCTGGCACAGGGTGCCCAGAGCAGCTGTGGCTGCCCCTGGATCCCTGGCAGTGCCCAAGGCCAGGCTGGACACTGGGGCTTGGAGCAGCCTGGGACAGTGGGAGGTGTCCCTGCCATGGCAGCGGGTGGAATGGGATGAGCTTGAAGGTCCTTTCCAAACCAAACCTCTCCATGATAACTCTGATAAATATTCTGGGTAGGCAAAGACTGTTTGTGCTTCACTGAAGGTGAAAATGCACTTGAAATAAAAATTCCAGAATAGTTCAAGTGGGAAGGGAGCTCTGAAGATTGTTTGGTCCAACTCCTCCATGCCCAGATCAGGGGCAGAGCATTGTTCAGGGCTGAATGCATCTTCAGGATCTTTAAAGATGGAGATTCCACAGCTTCTCTGGGAAGCCTGTTCCAAGGTTTGACCATCTCCGCAATAAAGTTGTTTTTCCTCGTTTAGGTGGAATTTCCTTAATTTCTGTTTGTGTCCATGGCCTGCTCTCCTGTCACTGGGAATCACCAGGTATAGTTTGACTCCATACCAGCCTCACTGGATATTTTTACGTCTTGATAACTTTTTTTTTACACGTGAGCTTTCTCTTTCCCATCCTAAGCTCCGTCAACTGATGCAGTGTGACCCGGTTGTCTTGACCAACAAAAAAATGAGAACATTAGGAAAAATGTTAAACCATGAGAAAAAAAGTTGGCTGAAGTTGTTATTTTTTTTTTTCTACATTTGTTTAACATTTTGTGCTATATTTAAAAGAAACAATTGTAATTTTTCACTCAACATTCAGACAGGAAAATTAGCCTCTATTCTCTCAACAGGAGACTGTAAATAAATTATTGTACATACATGTATTCAAATTTTCAATGATATGTAAAAATCACAATTCAATTCAATCTCTAAATAGCTTAATTTAGAAAATCAATATTCAGAGTTGTTTATAGAAGCATCTGTTGGCACACAGATTTCTCCCAATACCTAAGTATTGATCTATATTGACATAACTATATCCATTTCTAGTTTAAAGGAAATATTTTTTCCCTTTTCCTTTACCATGGATTATCACTAATAATTCTTTTTCCACATAGTTGTAAATGCATTTCCTTTGGCTTGCTGGTAACACTTCCTATATTTTCATTGGTTAGAAGGGCACAAAACCATAAATTCAAAGTTATTTATCCTTTAAGCTGTTTTAGTCCACACCTTTGCTGATTTTGTCTTCCTAGAGGAAAACTGAGCAAGAGAGACCCTTTCTTCTGCAGGTTTATTACCCATTTGTTACTGATTTCAGAATTCCTTGAAGTTTTTCTTCATGTATATGACTTTAATCGTTGGTATGAAAGGGCATGAAATGTTCATCGTTCCTAATGAACAAAGTTTATTACATATAGTGCTGAAAAGAGTGCGGGAAAACAGGAGATTGCATAATTGATTCCTCCTGTTGGCTGAAAAGCTGAAATGTGGCCATTTCTGATGACAGAACATCCAAGCTGGATACCAGAGTGAACTGAAATGAACCTTTCAGCCAGGGGTGAAATCCTGGCCCCCATTCAAACTAATTGAAAGCTCACTGGAGCAAGTCTTTAATGAAGATGTCTGGTGTTATCAGGGAGATCACTGTGCTCATTTGCATTGACTTTTAGCAGACCCAGCCAAGTGTCTGAAGTCATCCCAAGCTCCTTCTGTGCGAAGATTTGTGCCAGAGGAGGGTTAGATTGTATATTAGTGAAAACAAAATCACGGAGGGAGAAGCCCTGGCACAGCTGCCCAGGCCAAGGGTGGAGTCCCAGTGCCTGGAGGGATTGAAAATCCCTGTGGATGTGGCACTGGGAGACATGGGTTAGTGCTTGGCTGGGCAGTGCTGGGGAATGGAGGGACTCAATGATCTTAAGAGTATTTTCCAACCTAAATTATTTGATTCTGGGAAAGTAGGTATGAAATCAGGTCAAGAAGAAGATCCCAAGGCATTGCCATTCCTGTCTTTTTAGCCACTGCACTCCTCAAAAAGGAGATTACATATTGCTTCTTCTTTGAAAGCAAGTTTCAACTTGATGCTTACAACCCCCAAACAAGACCTATTTTTGACAGACCACCTGGAGGGATTGAAAGTATATGGCTCATATCCCTCAGTAGAACAAGGTTATCCCTTTCAAACTTCCTGCTGACTGAGGAACCTTTAATCCTTCTGACTGGGAAGTATCTTGGAAAACGAATCTTTTTTTAATTTTGGGAATTCAAATTAAATTGCAAAGGGGCAACAACAATGGCATTGCTTACGTAATTGCTTAACCAGGAATCTCAGAGAGAAACATGTGCTGAGATTCCACCTCCAGAGTCTTGACTCCCATGAGATAAGGAATCTTCCCTGTTGCCATGTATTTCTTCTGACTGCTGGCTCTGAGTGATTTAAACTGGAAGCAGTGTTTCCAAAAGGACACTGTGAACCCTCTTGAATTACACAGAGCAGATTTAGGGAAAAAAAGGAAGAATTGCGGTGCTACAAATTACTGAAACTTAGATCCCTTGTCATAAATGTTGCTTGCACTGCTTCCCACCATAAAAAGGCTGCACATGCCCTCCAGAATCAGCATCACTAAAGCTTGTGCAATAATAGTCATGGCACTAATAATGTTTTCATTTCCCTCACTTTTTTTTTACAGCTGCACTGGTTATAGAATTCATTAGTAATTATTCTGAAATAAAAATATGTATAGGCTTAATTTACACAGTCTTTAAGCTGTCATTCTCTGCACTAGCTTGTAAAATGAAATAAAAAAGGTAGAGATGACATTTACAGCTGACTTGTAAAATGGGGGCGATCTCTCATGAAATCCACTTTGCATAATTGTAGACTGTGCACCTTTTAGGAAGTGGATTTTGACTGAAATCCCAAGTGTTGAATTATTCTGTACACCTGGGCTCCAGTGCCCCACAGACTGATGGCCCTTTAACAGGTAGAACAATTCAGTGGTGTAAGAAACAGGACATCTGTGGAAAGAAATGAAATACAATTGAAGTGACAAATTGGACTTTACTGGGAGACCACCAGCTCTGGCCATGCAAAGGAGAGCACCAGGAATGCAGCAGTGCCTCAGCCAGGGGTGGGAATTCTGCCCTTCAGGAGGGCAGGATGGGGCTGCTTGAAATGGATTCTCACGGGCTTGGAATGTGTTGCATGTGCCATTATTAGGTACTGAATTCAACACAGCTTCGGGAGTTATTGTAATAAGACACATCTATTGCATAACTGAGCAAATTCTGACCGTGCTGGGTATTCATTGGGCACAAAATATGAAACTGAGTTATGTAGTCAGTCTCTGTAAGAAACACTAACATAATCCCCCAGTCAGGGTTCTTCTGGGACTTTGTCTCTTCCTCTTGAAAATGACTCCATGATTTTGAGCTCCTTCACCTCTCCCAGGGTTAATTTATGTGTGAATCTTCCCAGGGTAGGAACCATAGAATGATGGAATGGTTTGGGTTGCAAGGGACCTTCAAGCTCATCCAGGGCCTGCCCACCCTCCCAGGGAACAATTCCTTCCCAAGATCCCACCCAGCCCTGCCCTCTGGCACTGGGAAGCCATTCCCTGGGTCCTGGCCCTCCAGCCCTTGGCAATTGTCTCTCTCCAGCTTTCCTGCAGCTCCTTCAGGCCCTGCAAGGCCACGCTGAGCTCACCCCAGAGCTTCTCCTCTCCAGGCTGAACAATCCCAGCTCTGCCAGCCTTTCCTGCCAGCAGAGCTGCTCCATCCCTCTGCTCATGCTGGTGCCTGCTCTGGGCTCTCTGCAGCAGCTCCAGGTCCTTCCTGTGCTGGCCCAGGGCTGGGGCAGCTCTGCAGGTGGGGTCTCACCACAGCAGAATGTGGGTGCTGATTTCTGTGAGCTGCAGGAAACTCTTGCCAAGAACAGTTAAAAATGTGTATGTGATTCTTGATCCAGGTGTCTGTGTCCACACTCCCATCCCTTTCAACCCTCCAAATTTAACTGTACAGCCTTAGAATCACAGAATCACAAAATCATCAGGTGGAAAAGACCCTTAACATCATCAAGTCCAACCATGCTAAGGTATAGTTGAGATGACTTTCATCTAGACTGAAAAAATGAGTCCTTTGGCACTGAGGGAGGGGAAATGATGTCTTTCATCTGCCTCTGGGTTTATCTCCACACCTTTCTTTTCTAGATGTCTTTTAATAAGAGCTACTTTCCAAAATACAGCCATTTTACTTAAATTATATTTTCAAGTACCTGATTCAAAAATTTTACTTGACACTCTAATATATGTTCATATACGTGTTAAAAATCTATGAGGAAATTGCAGCAGGTAAATAAGGTTTGATTTGGTTGCAGACACTCATTTAAATTACAGTCCCTCAAATAAAGGTAATAAAATTCTATTGTCACAGTAACCTGATGGGAATATAGAGGTGACAGTGATATATTTATTGCCTCTGTTTAGGCCTTTGTGTCCAACCTCATGCATTGATTAGTTTTTAGACTGAGTTATTTGGGTTTATCTACTGGTTCATCCAAGAGCTCCACTTACACTTTGCCACTCCTTCCGAGCAGAAATATGAGGCAGAACCTGGAAGACTCAAATAGCTGTGGTAGCAGATGGACTTATCAACATCCCTTTGCCTTTTTTCATCTGAACTCTGGCAACAACCATCTAAATTGAGGCTAATTAAACACAATATTTCCTCATAATTATATGATAAAGATTTCTAGTGCCAGAGACTGTGCAGCTTTGTATGGTAATTTCTTGGTTAAGAGAGTAATTTATTCTCAAGGCTAATTGATGATGAACGGAGTACTAAAGTTGGATTGCATGACACTTCTTTCTGCATTCTCTTTCACTTTGATTAAGATCAGAGTCATTCCAAGTAGGAAGAGGCAGCACTGCGAAAGGGTGGGGAACACTGCAGCCCTTTTCTTACACCACTGATTGATAACTCTGATGAAATTCCAGCAGTGCCATAAACATTTTAGAGAGTTTCATAAAGACCTTCTGTGTGGAGCAGGAGCCACGTGCTACAGCTCCATCAAGGATGTGGTTTTGAAAGCAGTCACCAGAAATTAACTTTAATAATAAGTTCTAAGTGTTTAAAAAGTAAAACTAATGGAAGCTACCATTTATATTCTTAAAGAAATTCTTTTATTATTTTCTGTGACTTGACCTTTATTTTATGACAAGATATCTGAAAGGTTGATTTGTATGAGTCATAGCCATAATTATTATACTCTACAAAAAAAAGAGAAATCAGTGGATTTTCAGAGCTATTTTGTTAAAAAAAATTAAGAATACTTTAGAAAATCTTTATATTTCACTATGTAAAATGTTTCTTACCAGGTCAGCCACTCTTTCAATCTATATTTTAATATAAATTTTAAAAGAACTGTTGAATAAATGAATCTTTGCTGAATATTCAGCAAATGTATGCATCAAGCTGCAAATCCCCATGTGTAATTCTATACATGTATAGTGGAGGTCTGCAATAACCATGTGAATTGAGCACATTTACCTGGGTATGAAACACAGACACATCCATTGTTGTCAAAAAGTTATTAATGGGATTTCTGGCTGGCTGTACAAAATGTGCCTGCATTATTCTAACCCTAAATTGCAAACCCTCTTGTTTGGTAACTCTGCATGGTGTAGGATTCCAGGTGTTTGATGGATGAAAGAGCTCTGATAAAGAAACTTGGTGTTATTTATGCTGTGTTCTCCTCTTGAGAGCTTAAGCTTGGATTTTCAAAGGAACCTGAGTTATTTTTTCTCCCACTGAAAGCTTAAGGATTTTGTTCTTATTTACACTAAATGACTGCAGACTGTCCCTGAGTAGAAAGGAACATTAATTTATATGTGAATCTTACGTGACTTATTTAGGCTCCTTTGAAAAGTCAGACTAATGCAAGCAACCTTCTTTACCCAAAGAGAATTCTCACTAAAGAAGGCAAGGCTGGTGGAATAAACTCGGTGTATTCATGCAGAATCAGATTCTGTCTCTCTAGGTTTGTGATTTATAAACTTTTAGCTCTTGCCTTTGAGGACTAAATGTCTTACTTTTCTCATTTCCTTCTCAATACCATTAACAGTCGAGCTCGTTTGTTGGTTGGGGTTCAAGAACAGAGGAAAGTCAATTTACCAGCACAGTTCTTATCGTGGGTATTTCCAGGAGCCCTTTATTTGGGGAAGTTGGTAGGAAAGTGCACAGTTGCTCTTCCCAAGAGCCCCTGCTGGGCAGTGCACTGAATTTATAATGATCTGTGTGGAGGGATAATTCTGAGTTTACTTATTTTGTTATCTGCTGTGAAGAACCCCAGGTTGGGTGAGGCTGGAAGGGCCCCCAGGGGCTCCTCTGGTGGCACCTCCGTGCTCCAGCAGGGCCATCCCAGAGCACAGGGCACAGCAGTGTGTCCGTGTGGCTCTGCAATGCCCCCAGGGAGGAGCCTGCCCAGCCTCTCTGCACAATCTGCTCGGGGCTGGGCACTGCCCGGGGCACAAGTTCTGCCTCCTGGGCAGGGGGAGCTCCCTGGGCTCAGTCCCTGCCCGTTCCTCTGGGGCCATTGCCGGGCCCCGGAGCAGAGCCCGGGCCCTGCCCGGAGCCCTCCCTGCAGATTCTTGTCAAAAACTGCTATGAAACAAAGAAAATATAGAGCACATGAATTATGGTTTGCTTTGCATTTTGTGAGTTGTAAAAAAACATTTTTAAAAAGAAAAGTAATTAGTTACAAATTTATTAACACAGACTAAACAGATTCCCATTAGCAATAATGATCTTCTTTATGTCATTATTTCTAACAGGTTCTAAGCACGTGTTTCCATTAAGGATGTGTTTCCCACTGAGGAATTTAGACCATAACCTTAAAGGACTTTTGGATCCTTTTGGGATGACCATATATGTGTGGGCTGTATATTCTTGCTCGATTTCCAGGAGCCCAAATACTTAGAGAGCTGCTATTAACTATTCATGCTTTGACTCTGTTACAGTTTGAACAAGGCCAAGACTAGCAGCCATGGTTTTCTTATTTTATAAATCATTTTGTGAAATAAATCACTCAAGGCTTGAGGTTTGTTTTATACTGAGTTTTGTCCCTTGGGGAACCTTTCATATGCACTTTATAAGTTCCTGAAAATAGAGAGATTATACTCAGAATAAATAGCAGGCAGCTGTGAGCTATGAGCCTATAATGCCAGTAAAGGGATTTGGTGATTTCATAAACCAGTAAGCAAAGTTTGAGTGTCTTGAACACTGCTCAGACTTTCCAAATGGAAGGAGCATTCTGTAATTCAACTCAATTTTTATTGGTGTAAGATATGGATCAGAGTAAATGATTCAAACTGACAGAATGGAGTTCTGTGATCTTACAACAGCTCTTGTATCATCTCCAGGCCAGTAGCACTGAACGTTTCATTCTTTTTCCTCTTCATTCTCTCTGCTCTTTTACTTGCCCTTCTCCCTACAGTACTGCTCTGTCATAGAGTCCTTAACTTATTTCTTTTTCAGAATTTCAGTTCTTTTGATTGGAATTTCTGCTTGTATTTCTGTTTTTAACTGCATGTTTTAAATGTTTGAGAAATTACCTTAAGAGTTACTGAACAGTAAATCAGTACATGAAGAGAATGGTGAAGAGAACAGGCTTTTAAACCTTTTGAGTGGGTTACTAAATTTTACTGATAGTAAAAGACATAAATAAAGAGTGAATAGTGATTCCCATTAGTTGCAATTCAGATAATTACTTGATCTGGTGTTAGTAGTGTCTTGGCTATACTTTTTTATATTGTGTGAGGTATTTGCATAAAATTGGTTCATGCTTGCAAAATTAAAATTGCTTCTAACTGTGAGAAATTACAGCAATGCTGCAACAGCATTGTCACTTCAGATGAGTGGACAGAGATGCTTTTTCTCCAGAGCTTTCCCAAATTCCTCCGAAGTTTAGTGTATTCAGCTGGAATTCTAAGATAAGAAAAGGGTTTTTTAAATACAATGTCTTCATACACTGTGCATCTTAGTTTATCCTTCTTATGGATATGATCTGGAACACCCAGCTGCCCTAACCAAGCCAAACGCGCTCAGCTTCAGGCAGAATTCAGATTTTCGGGGGAATCTCGGGAACATGAACTCATTTTTACGACTCTGAAATTTCAGCATAATATTCATGTTTGGGGTAACATCTGATCGGCACTTAGAGAATTTCTATCAAATGTGTGCAGCTCAGTTTCTCACACAAAACGTGAACTCAAACCAGCGTTCTTGTCAGTTGGGCTCTCGGAAAAAGACAATTGCCTGTTGAACCATTATAGTGAAACCTGTTTTCTGACAGCTGTACAGGGAAATCATGCTCTGCTCTTAAAACTGTTATCAGTAGCACTGGTTGGAGATTTTCCAAGAGAACAGTTTTTTCATCTCAAATGCTGATTCTTTGAGCACATGTGTTGATTTCTGACAAGCAGAACAGCAAAGTACTGGAATTGTGCTTGTCAGGGAGGTCTCAGACAGCTGTCTGGCTGTTCAGCGATGATAGTGGCTTTGGGAAAAGTCAGGAAACTACTGAGAATTCTCTTTAATTTCAGCTAACAGCCACCAGAAAATCCCAGGGGCATCTTCTCAATAAAAACACTTTTCTTTTTCATTGTTTCCAAAACAAAGTAATGTTGAATTTCTTTTTGGCACTATAGAGAAGATCATCTTAATTAGAAGTGATTTTTTTTTATACCTACAGGCCAGCAAAAAGAAAGCATAATGAAGTAAAAATGCCTTTTCTTTGGAGCTTTTGTCATCAATCTTTTCATGTCTAGAGCAACAATTTTTTATGCTACATCCTTTGAAAAAGATAAAATAATCTCACTAATCTTCAAAGTGTAAACGAGGATAAGGAAAATGTGTATAAGAAAGGGAGATCTGGTTCATAAATGACATTTTGCACATACTCTGATGGCTCAGATGCAATGAAGTCATTGACAACAAAAGTGAAATACCTTAAATTGTGTGAGGGAAGGGTCAGCCTTCCAAATATCTGATTGGGAAAGGCTTGACATGGCCAGCAGGTGAGGGAGGGGATTCTCCCCCTCTGCTCTGCTCCACTGAGAATGCTGTGAACAGTTCTGGTGCCCCCAACATAAGGAGGACATGGAACAGTTGGAGTGAGTCCAGAGGAGGCCACGGAGGTGCTGAGGGCACTGGAGCCCCTCCCCTGTGAGCCAGGCTGGGAGAGCTGGGGCTGCTCAGCCTGGAGAGGAGAAGGTTGTGGGGAGACCTCACAGCTTCTTCCAGGGGCTGCAGGGAACCCAGAGAGGGACAATTCCTCAGGAACTGGAGGGACAGGACACAGGGAATGGCTTCCCAGTGCCAGAGGGGAAATTTAGATCAGATATATGGTAGAAATTGTTCCCTGGGAGGGTGGGCAGGCCCTGGCACAGGGTGCCCAGAGCAGCTGTGGCTGCCCCTGGATCCCTGGCAGTGCCCAAGGCCAGGCTGGACACTGGGGCTTGGAGCAGCCTGGGACAGTGGGAGGTGTCCCTGCCCATGGCAGGGGTGGCACTGGATGATCCTTTATGATTCTGGAGTTCTGTGAAGACTTGATTGAAGCGCCCTTCCCTCTTTATCTGTAACTATGGAGGCACACGTTTGTAGTAGACCTGAATCTTCCATGCTCTTTCCCCAGGAGGCAATGGAATTCTCTGGGCACATGGGTATTGTGGTCAGAGATCTTTCATCTGATGAGAATAATATGCTGGATGCTAATATTTGGGAAAAAAAATCAGCATCAAGGAAGTCTGCTAATAATGAATCACAGCAATGAATTGCAGTAACAGCACAAACAAAATTCTGGAGTCTGCCAGTGAGGCAGCTTTAAATACAGAATCAAAATCTTTAGGAACTGTAGGAGGACAGGTTCACCTTCTGATTTATTTGAACCTTTAAACAAAGATCACGGAAAAAATGACAGTCCAAATTCAGAAGTGACTTGTACATTAATGTAACTTACATGACAAAGGAGCAAAATTTAGAGCAGTTCAAGAACAGGAACTGGACAAAGCAGATTTCTGCTTTCTGACAGTCTTCTATCAATTGCTGCTCTTTAAACACAGAAAATCTCTTTCTTCCTTCGTACCAGTTACAGTTAGTTTGCAACAGCACAATTTCACAACATTTTTTATGGCTGCTAAGGGAAGAAAATAGAAAAATGAATTAAGGAATAGGAAAAACAACTATTGGAAAGAGACACCAAAATAAAGGAGAAAGTAAAGGCTCAGCAGGAAAATATACTATTATAAAATAGTAATGCTTTGACTACCCTTTGAATGGCTGTACTTTTTTTTCTTTAAAAGTACCTTTAATTCTAAGGTATTTTGCAAACCACTGTATTGCAGTTGAAGAAATAAAAAAATAAATAAATGAAGTGCAGCCATAGTCTTTGAAATGTAGTAATTATATTTTAATGCCTTGACTGCTGTGTTCCAACTTGAAAGTATGTTGGTTTTCAGGAGCGTTTTAGATACTTGAATTCAGTTCCTAGTGAAGTATATCTATTGTTACTGAGTTTCAAAACAGTGGCTGTTGTTCAGTGAATCTAAAGGTTTTCCTCCGTACAAGGGTGAAATGCACTCTAAAACAAAAAATGACAAAAAAATTTTACGAGGTAATTTATATTCGACAGTATTGCAGAAAAGCTGGACAAAGGGAATTGCAGGGGATGAATTTATTCTCTCACTCTGCTCTGGTCTGAGAGAGAAATTTGTACATGCAAAAGTGAAACTTCACATTCAGTTACTCTGCAGAGAATAAGAAATGTTAAGATGAAAGATAAAATGTTCCTTCTAAGCCAAAGTGAATCTGTACAGAGCCTCTATTACAGATTCTGTACTTGTCCCAAATACAGAGTTCTTTTGAAGGAAAGATAGAGCTTGGACTTTCAAAATTGGAACAAGTACTCATGTGGGACTTGGGATATGGAGCAGGATCTCACTTGAGACATCAGTGCAAGGTCTGTGTTTGAAAAAGCTCAAACTACACAGACACAGATGTTAATTCTGGAGTCACATCTGAGTGATTGAAAAATCAGGGAAAAACGGTGTTGGCTGGGAAAGTGATTGCCTGGTGTTAAAGACTGACTCTTCACTTGTTACACAAAACTGTCACTGGTTTGACATGGGCTCCACATTTTCATTGAAAAGCAAATTCTGTGGCAGATGTTTGGTTGGATTTTATGAAATTGTTAATGCGGGCATTAAAATTCAAGCAGTTGGATACATAAGCAGATTTTTTAGCCCAATTATTTAAAAATGTGATGCTCGACGTCATGTGTTTTTAAAGTAAAAACAAAAGTCTGAATACTGGGTTTATTAATGATTAAATGTAATACATTAATAAATGCAACATATTCTCTCTGCCTCTATGTAACATAAATGTTTTCAATTCATGAATTGCACACATTAAAAGCTACACATGAATAGACCTTAAATTTGCTCATCTCAAAGTGAATCTTTTGAGTTATTTGTTCTTCTCAGTGATACTTCTCTGTCATAAATAAATCAAATCATTTCAGGTTAATCTAGGGCTTAGTCTTCAGTACTTGAATGGCTTTAATGTCAGAGTTACAGAGAACTGGTGTAAAAAAATAAGAGATATTAAATCAAAAGGAAGAGTTATGCACAATGAAATGTATCCCAGATTGCTGAGAGTTACTTAATAATGCTTTTCTTTAATGCCTTGAAAACAAGCCTGTGGCTTTGAAGCATCCATCCCAAAATGGCCAAGGTAAATGGGAACTTAGATGGATCTTTTCCACGGGTTTAATTTCCTTAGACAAAACCACATTTCCTGTACACAGTGAGAATGAGAGCGATTTTTTTTAGTAGGTCAGTGATATTAGAAGGAAATGCAAATGCACAGCTAAACTACATAACACAAATCCTGCTGTTTACTCTCTTGGGCATTACTCTGTGTTTGGTGTAATATTTTTCTAACATTTTATGAAGTTTTCCAATTAAATATTAATGCAACTTCTTCAAAGAGGAACAAAGATTTATAACCCTGAAGAGAAAGAGAGAGGATGAGAGAATTGATAGTGCATTTGGGCAGGAGAATTCTGCAGGAGCTCTGAACGCTCTTCTCATTTATTTGAGAAGCTAAATATATTATATAAAACAAAATATGGATATGTATTAGCTATGCTCTAATTGCATGTGCTGCATGATCACATGTTGTAAATTAGGATCTTTCCACTCCAGCAACAAACCGTGTGCTGCATCACTGCTTTATTTTTAAACACTCCCTCAATGTTCTTTTCAAATCCTTACATTTAAATACCTTAAACATTTAGTGGGAGAGAACCCAATTAAATTAGAGTCTCCACTTAAGGCAACTAATATATTTTTTTGCATTTTAAAATGCAATTGAACTCGTAATAAATAATTTACTTAAGCAGTGTGAAAGGGAAGCGATAACCACTGCTGCCTGTTGGCAAGAGCGGGGCTGTGTGTGCCCGATTCATCAGCACTACACGCAGTGCCTCATGTATATGGAACAGACTGCAATGTTTGCCAGCTTACTTGGGGGAATGAGGAATGTTTAAGATTCTGCATACTCCTAGATAATAGTCAAGGTTACCAGAAGGCATGCAGACATGTTCAGAACCTGAGGTCAAATTCATAAGAAAAAAAAAAAGCACAAAGAGAAGACCTATAATTTGCAACATCCTTTTGTATTCCATTGCAAGGAGACAAAGGGCAGGATTCTGGGATTGTGTCACTCTGGACTTCTTCAATATTTTGTTTTTTCCACCCACTTAAAAAATAACAGGCTAGGAAAACGTCAGGACAACACAAAGGAATTAATCAGCAGGGCCGATGCTAAAGATGCAGCAGTGTGAAAAATGTGTCGTGGCTGTAGGTCGGATTGAGGAGATGCACAGGGAAGGCGTGGGAGCTTTGCTAATGAGCTGCACTTCTGACTGTCTGCTAGCATTTCTCCCTGTTTATCCTTGTTACCTATTTATGCCCTGTTCTCCTGTTCCATAGCTCCCCAGTCACACAGGATGAGCACAGAAGGAAAATTCTATTCATTCACAGCCACATATTCCCTGTTACACCCTCAAGGTAACAGGAGAAGGGTGAACACTTGTCTGTCATGCGTCTCTTCCATCATGATTTGTTTTCATTTATTTCATGTTGACCTGCGTAGGAATGATCAGTGAGAAGGTGGTGTTGGCTCTTTGAGATGCAAGTGCCACAGGACAGTGGTAGAACCTGAACTGATCTGACACAGGACCTGCAAATCCATTTTAATGGGCAATTACCTATGCCTGAATCAGCACATTCCCACAGCATAAGAGAAGGGAAAACTAAAAGTCAAACATTTCGTAGATACTTATGTTCAGATGTGTTCCAATAAATAGTGGCAGTCATCAGATTTGAGTATTTTCTGTTTGCAAAATTTTTAATATTAAATTATTTCCTTGAGTAAAAACACAGGAGGAAAAGAATAGCTGATGGTATTGTCTTCTTTCTAGCCCAACAAAAGAAAAGAAACACCTGAAAAATAGGGTGGAAAACTGCTAATTAAAGTGGCAGGAGAGAATTGCTGTATGCTCAGCTCAGGGACAAAGAGGAGGGGGGCATTATACACTCAGACCATGCAGAAAGTTATCATTAAATGGAATGGAATTCATTTAAAGTACAGGCCTAGACTCACACCCACAAGCAGAAAACATCACTGTTTCTCCATCCAGTGCTTTTTCTGTGCAGTCTTTTAATGACGTTGGAAAAGCAAAACTTATTAAAGACATTAAATACAAGTCCTGGTGGAACAGGCAAGTGTTTGAGACAGTGCTTCCCCGAGAGCAGAACGCTGGGAAGGAGCAGAGCTGGCGATCTGGCAGCCAGTGCAACAAGCAGCAGTTCCTGACACAGGAGAAAAAACATTCACTCCTCCGTCTTTGCTGAAAAATATCAGAGGAGCATCAGCCACACCACATGTTAGGGAGTCATGCCCAGATCCAGTCCCAGGCTTGGAATGGAAACAAGATTGCTTCCAGGGATGAGAAGATGGTTCACTTGTTAGTGTCTCTTTAATGTTTTGACCCTTACGGGCAAAGCCTATTATTGTAAAGTTTATTTTCGCTTCTGTAGAGAGGAAAAAAATTGGTTGAGCAGCATTGCTGACAGCAAGACTGTCATTTTAAAAATTAGGTTATAATGAATATGAGTTTCAGAAGAAGAGAGCAGAGTAGGTCCCATCTGCTTCCCTCTGGACTGCAGCATGAAAGGGAACAGATGGGCACGAGTTATGCCAGAATGACTGGGAGAGGCTAGACAGCTCCATAGTCTTATTCTGTGTTATCCTCAGCCACTCCAGGATCCTATCCCTATATCCAGCTTACAGTGCACTGCTGCAGTGGGACATGGGGGAATGGTGCCTATGACTGAATGAGGAGACAACAGGGAATGTGCCACAAATATAATTCCACAGCGTTCAGCTGCAGCTCAGGTGCCAGTTTGGTTGTTAATTCTAGTTTTCCCTCTGGTTTTGTCCTGGAGTCCTGCACACCCTTACATCCTGAATAGTCAGGAGAAAGCAATACCATGTTGTTCCTGCACAGCTGTGCAGAAGGGAAGTGCTCTAGAAAAATCTTTTAGCCTCCAAAATCAATGTCACCATGGTGTGTCCTCAGATCAGGCTGTGATTTTACTCTTTGTAGATGTAGAGTCCTTCTTATACAGGGGGTTTATCATACCCAGTTCTGGAATGGGGTGAAATTGGGGTGCAAAAGTCACCCTTAGATATTGTGTGTTGCATGCTGCAAAAAGCCCTATAATTGTAAGGTTTTGGCATATGATCAATATCTGTGCTTGAGGTTTGGCCATGGAAATGTGGGTTGAGGAAGCAGAAACACTGGAACTGCCATTAAAACTTTTCTTAAATTTAAAAACATTCTTTTTTACAATTGTTGGCTGCTAATTTATTTGAGCTTGCAGTATTTAGCCTTTTTTAACAATGATTAATGATTTAACAATGATTTTCTTGAAGTGTCAGAGCCCTCCACAGTGCTCACACCTTCCTTTTGAATCCAGGCAGTTCCCTTTTTCTAAAATTGCTTTATAGTCCATAGTGTACAAAAGGTAGCTCATACAATCAATTATTATTATTTTAACATATTTTTTTAAAAGCATCTCATAAATCTCTTGCATCTCTAGTGCTTTTCCTGGCTCTGTACAGCACAAAGTGGTTAAAGTGCAGCTCTAAGTCAGACTATTCAGAAATGGACAGCCTAGCTACAGCACAAAGCTGGATTTTTACCTTGTTCTTTACTGTTTGTACTCCAGTTAGCTTTTCACTCCATACCTGTTCAAACTAGCAATTTAAACTGCTGGTACTGTTGATTACAGAGTGGGCAAACTCCTTGCTAACCACTCGAAGGCAAGCCTGATGGATTAAAGGCCGTTCCAGTCTTCTAACTATGTTTCTTTCCCGCTGTGTTGCTTCCCTCTTGTCTTTATATTCAGAATTTAGTTGTAGGACTATATGTGTGCATTGTAAAAAACCATGCTAGAGTTTGCATGGTAAGAGGTGTGAAAGTGTCAGAAAATCCCCTCTCTATCTTTCACTTCTGCAAATAAAAGACTGTTGTGTCTTTTGACAGAACATATGGGTACACACTGCACTGATTTCAATACTCAGCGGAAGAATTGTTTGAGGTATAATTTATTCTATGAAAAAGGAGGGAAATTATCATCAATGTTTCATGCAATGCTTTCTGGGTTATTTCACAATCCATATTTTCCCGGGTGTCTTAGGGAAAGGAGAACTAGAGCTGGGAGAGAAAAATAATTTAACGCTTAACAAATGGTCCATGATCTATATTTTTATATTTGGATATTCAAGAAGTTGTTTTCTGATAAGATTTCTAATGTATCAGCGCACCCTGATATTTTGGAAAAAGTGTAAATGGGAGACCATATCCTTGGAACCAAAGGGCAGCTCCAACCATTGATCAGAGTTTTTGCTTCTTGTCTTCTCTGTGTTGTGAAGTCAATGTTTTACACTTTGGCTGCCTCAAGGTCCACATATACCTCAGGGCTTCAATGAACTAGCAGTACACTAGTGTAGAAAAATAACCCATTTGGGTCTTTGCCATGAAAAATGGGAAGTCAGTCTTTGAACATTGACTAAAATCTCATTACTTTGGTGGCAAATGAGGCATGAAACATATTGTCAAAAATATAGAGCCCAAAACACAGTGGCACAAAATATTTTATCTTCATGGAGTGTACTACATTTGGTTTGAACTCTAAATCAGACAGTGCACTTAAGCACACAGTGTCATCCATCAAGTGCGCAGCCTTCGTTGCAAAATTTGTCCATGATGGCAGCTTTAATGAAGTTCCCTAATTTCTCTCAGCCTCAGAAAACTATTATTTCAGCTGGATGAAGGCATAAATCTACCAGTAACACTTCAACTCTGGCCTTGCTCAAGGCTTAGACTATTGACTTTATGGTGAGAATTTCATGGTAATCCTTCATGTCCTACTCATTCCTATCCGGACGGCAGGTGTGGGATATCAGCCTGCTGTTCCTAGGCATGGGTGATGGCAAGGAAGTGAAGCTGCAAAAGGGAAACGGAAAAGACAGCCTTGGCATGGCATGCTGAAGTTTTCCTGAGGTATTTGGGCAGGAGTGCGGATCTGCTGGAGGGCGGGAAGGCCCTGCAGAGGGGTCTGGACAGGCTGGATCCATGGGCTGAGGCCAGTGGTGTGAGGGACAACAGGGACAAGTGCCAGGTCCTGCCCTGGGGTCACAAGAACCCCAGTGAATGCTCCAGGCTGGGGCAGAGGGGCTGGAAAGCTGGGAAAGGCCCTGGGGGTGCTGGGACAGGGGCTGACAGAGCCAGCATGTGGCCAGATGGCCAAGAAGGCCAATAGCACCTGGCCTGTCCAGCCATGGTGTGGCCCTAAGGACCAGGGCCCCTGTGCTGGCCCTGCTGAGGGACCTCGAGGGCAGTGTCCAGTTCTGGGTCCCTCATGGCCAGAGAGCCNTGGACAGCAGCAGGAATTTCCCCATGGAAAGGGTGCTCAGGGCTTGGCAGGGGCTGCCCAGGGAGGTTTGGAGTGCCCATCCCTGGAGGTGTCTCAGGAAGGGCTGGAGGTGGCACTGAGAGCTCTGGGCTGGGGACAAGGTGGGGATGGGGCACAGCTTGGACTCGATGGGCTGGGAGGGCTTTTCCAGCCTCGGTGATCCTGGCATTCTGGGATTTGCTCTTGTTTTCCCTTTGATCTTCACAGCAGAGCAAAATTCTGTCAGTACGTGGCTGAACCTGCTTAACAGGACAACTCTTTCTGTTCTATCAAATATTTAAGAGTTGTAGCTCTGGGAAAGAAGTATTTGTAGTCAGATAATGAAATGGCCAGGGGATCAATATAAATAACGGTAAAAAATTCATTAGGTAAGGACAGTGCACTTTGAAGAACATTGTTTTATCCAAAGCACCCTCATCTCTGTAGGTGACCAGATTTACCTCAGCCATACACACGTAATAGCAGCTCACAGAAAATCACACCATCTCACGAGCACAGTGTTGATTTTTGTTTCAGTGTTGAAATTCAGTGTGCTGGGACATGGGAACCAGGAATCAATGTAAAATATATGTGCTCTGGAGAGGGGGAAAATGGCATTCTGAACTTGCAGAATGATGATGAATGTACAATGCATAAAGCCATTTTGCTGCCATGATAAGGAAATAATCTCTTTAACTGTCTTCAAATATGTGTCGCTATTTCTCTGTGCTGTTTGTACTCTTCACACTTGTCCTCAACCATCACGCATTAAATTTTAAGGGGAAATAGTGTAGATATCCAGCAGAGTGATTACAGCCAGCACACCTGGGAATGATTTACCAAACCCACAAAATAAACTACAGAAAAATGGAATAAGAGGATTTTGATAGGAATAGAAAGTTGCAACTTTCTGCTGTTTTGAAAACTGAAAATCATTTTATTGTAAAAATTGCACAGTTTGGCAACTCTATACAATGCTTAAGTGAACTCACAGTTGTTTAATATTCAAAACCAACCAACCAATAAAAAAAAAGGAAAATTTGTATGCTCTATGGGGGGCTTCATGCCCCATAATTTAAGGACTGTTTAATTAAAATATATCTATTTCCATTTTAAATAGGAACTGACCTGTAAACTTTAAAAAAGATTTAACAAATCATCACAACCTAAAAAAATATCGCATTCTCCATAATACAGTATAGCTTTGTAGAGGAATTTGTTATGCTTTTGAGGCCTGGTGATGTCAGAGTGCTGGATTTTTCCATTTCTTCTTTCCTGTGTGAAGGCTCAGGATCATCATTTAGACTGTGACTATTTAAAAAAACTATTTTATATATTTTATATATTTTCTCTATTTGCTCAGAGCAGCTGTGGCTACCCCTGAATCCCTGGAAGTGCCCAAGGCCAGGCTGGACACTGGGGCTTGGAGCAGCCTGGGACAGTGGGAGGTGTCCCTGCCCATGGCAGGGGGTGGGACTTGATGAGCTTTAAGGTCCCTCCCAACCCAAACCATTCTGGGATTCTGTGATATTTTCATAGCACTTTGCAAGCAGCAGCACTGCTGGGCTTGATTCCATTCATTTTCAGAACCAGTTGTGAAGAGCTGAGCCAAGTCTAGCCCATTCTATATTAGGAACAATTAACCCATTGATTTGATTTCTCCCACTGTTCCAAGCATTCTGTCCTCCTGTGCCATTCAAGTATGAGGCACAAACATTATTTTGAAATGACCTGGTGCAAATAATCTGGAATCGTTCCTTTGTCCGTGGGAAGAAAGAATGCTAAGAGACAGAATTAACTTGTTTCATTCTAGCTAAGTCAAACCTATGCAGGTTTGAATAGCATAACAACAATAAAATGAAATAAAAGGCAACAATAAAATGAAAAAAAAAATCACAAGAGTTATTTTCTTCAATCTCAGGGGGAAAAGTTGCTGCCATTTTGGAAGGATAAATTTAATTTCTACGATAAATTCCCACTGTGGTTTGTCAGTAACTGATGCAAAGAAGATAAATCTGAACAGGTGGTACCTGTTTTGTCCAGTATGAAGGAAGAAAACAATTGGGTAAATGGAAATCTGAATTTAATATCACACACCAAAGCATTCTCAGAATGCAAGCCCTACCATTTAATCTCCTCAGAAGGCAATGGGATGATCCAAAGAAATCAAGTGAGCTGATTGGATTCTTGAAAAGGCAGGATAGATTTAAGTTACTCTAAGCCCTGTTTTCCATGATTTATATGATCATACCTGGATGAGGGTAGTTCATGTGCATCAAAAAAATGATGTTATGCTTGAAGCAGAGTCCCACTTAGAGAGCAAGTTCTAATTCATCCTAGGGTTTGGGGTTTTTTTGTGTCAATGTTCTGCACCTGATTCCACTTCATACTTCTTAAATAAAAGCTCACCTAAAAGTAAATATAAATGCTGTTCTTATAAATTAAATACTGAAGGTCATATTTTTTAAAGCTGCTCCAGAACTACAGGTTTGTACTGACAGATTTGCTGCTGAGATCCATAGTTTGATATCGTCCTGGATGAGGGAGAGTCTGTGTAAGGAGGAGCCTTTATATGCAATTTTCTCCAATCCACTGAAATTTTCCACGTCTGCTGATAGAATGGAGATGTAAAAATGGCCTGGGAGGGTTAAAAAAGCACAAACTGGAGTTCTTAACCCTCTGATCCAGTGCTGTGTGTTGGTACCTCTTACAGTCTAAAAGACTACAAGAATGAAAGTTCCTTGTCTGACATTTGCAGTGGTTGCACTCTCAGTGTTCCCACCTCCCTTGAAAACTATTAATTAATGCTGAAATAGCTGTAAACGAGTTCAGCATTACTTTTCCCCCCTCTTCCCTTGATTTTTCAAATTGGAAAAATAAAACACTTTATCACGTAATGCAGTATTTTGAACTCTGAACAATTAATTATGAGCATACAGGATGAAAGAATTTTATGACACAAATAACCTGGCACAGGTCATAGATCAGCTCTTGACAAACAGGAATACCTTGTTAAGCTTTAATGCAGTGCCATTTAAATTAGATATTGCAGTAAATGTTAAGTGGGCTCACTTTTGAAACAGAAGTAGTTTGAAGTCAAGTCTATTTTTCAGATTAAAACTTTATGAAAACTATATTTTTTCCCTTCTGAGCCTTCTCAAATAAAAGTATAGGGTTTGTGATTATAAATATTGCACTTAATTATAAGCATAGGCAAGGATCTGCGTGAGATACAAACTTGAACTCTTCTTTTTTAATTTGTTATTATCTCTGCCTAATTAATATAGCGAAAAGGTTGTTGCCTAAATCAGTGTGTGACCCCAGTGCAGTCTCACTAATATCCCTATATCCAATAGATCTCGTGCTGCAATTCCCCTGGAAGGAGTGGGGCATGTCAGATAAATTAAATGAAAAGCACAGATGTAGATTAAGAGTGATGTAAATTTCAAGCCTGCACTTTTAATTTCGCTAAATATTATTTTCCATCTTCATGATCATATTACACTGAAATGTGGAACTTCAATTTCCTCCGTTATTTCATTTAATAAAACCTTTGTCTCATCTGAGTTCTTGAAGAGATGTTAGCTTTAAATCACATTGACTTCATCCTATCCAATTTACATATGCTGAAGAAATAAAAGTCTTTTCAAGAGTTGCCATGGGGCTTCAGAAGCCTCAAAGGAGTATTAAGACCTTGAGTTTAATGTGAACTGCCTCCAACACAAAACACAAATCTTCCCAACAGAATACTAATGGTTTAGTGTACAGTTGCATTTTCTGTGCAAGTTTGTAAAGTAAATAAACAATCCACATGTAGGGAAGAAACAACTAAATTATGGCTGAGTGTTTGAGTGCAGAAATGTGCCAGCTGGAAATAAAAACTGCTTTCTATAGGCCTGCATTACATAAGAAATGTTATATGGTTTGACAGATGTACAAAATAGAACCCAGGATAGATTAAAAGGGGAATTCAGAGCTCCTCCATTTTTCCTCTCAGGACTGAATACCTGCAGAACTGCATTAGGAGTTTCTCAAAGTCACTGTGAATATACATACAAAGTGTTTTGCCTCAGATCTATATAAACAGAAATGCTTCCACACCAGATTTATTTAGTTTTACTTGCACAAATATTTTATATTTATTTTGGTTTGTGGAAACCTTTGTCTCTTTCAAACAATGGACTTCAGTGTGTACAATAACTAACAGGGGAAATGTTTTCCTAATATGACCTCAATCTCATCTCTATAATGGGTTTCTCGTTATAATAATTATATCCCATTAAAATGTCAGAACTGGTTTAAAAGATATCTAAGAAGACACGTCTGAGCAAACTAGCAGGCAGAAACCTTGATGTTAATTTACTTGGCATCATTTAAGGGAAATGGAGAAGTGCAGTACATAAAATGACAATCCTTGTGTGACACCAAAGGCAGGCAGATTGACTGTATATAGTATTAGCACTTAAATAATTGGTCAGTCATAAGTAATTAGGGAGCAGTACGATTACACAAAGAGAAGGTTTGTTTCAAGTGGCGAGCGGAGTGAATGATTCCGAGTGAATGCTCCTACACCACAAACCCAGCCCTGTTTGCTGCTCAGGAATGATCTGCAAGCAGGCAGACTTTGGTTCATTGTTTGGGTGGGAGCCCTGCTCCTGGGGCAGTGGTGTTCCCAAGAGCTCGGTGGGAATGGGAGGTGCTCAGTCTCACCCTCTGGGAAGGAAGAGTGGCTGAACCGTTTGGGCCAGAGTCCGACAACCTCTCACACAAAGAATCTGCTTCTCCCACAAACGATCCCAGTTGTTTCAGCTCACTAAGCTCATCCTGGTCCGGCTCTTTATTTGGAATGATTTCCATTCCTTGGGTGTTCAGGAGCAAGTCAGTGTGACGGAGTTTCCTGCCCTTTGTTACCCCGGTGTTTTGTGTGCAGTCGGACCCTGATTCAGCAGGAGATTCCAGGATGAATGGAAAGAAGCCCCATAAGCTGTGTTGGGAATGATGGGCACACGCATTGTGTTCTCTTGAAATCTCACTTTCCTCTCCTGTGCTGCTTTCCTGCTCACTCAGGTGTCCTCTGGTATAATGTCCTTCAGAGACAGAAAGCCCTTTATAAATTCTAAATCAAAGCAAACTCCAGTAACCAGGAAATATTTGATTCTTTACACATCGATAATTGACAAGTCAAGACTATTAATTCTTGCTTGTAACTGATTAATTTAAAAATACAGTTTAACAGTGTTTATATAAATATTTTTGTAACAAATTCACTGAAAAAGATAGGATGAAAACTGTACAATTTCCCATCAATATAATTCTGAATTTTACAAGGGGAAAAAAAACCCAACAAAACACAAAGCAACCCTCTCAATGGGAACCCAGTCTCAGAGTTCTCACAAAATATAACCCCTCCTGCGTGTGCACTGTGCAAGCAGACTACTGGAAAGTAGTTTTAAAATAGATTGCACACAAGCTGACTTCCCAAGATTAATGGGTACTAGAGACAGAGCTCATACTTCTTATGCAAGCAAACCTACCATTGACTTAAAGTGCATTTCCCTGAATGAATGGCATGTTGAAACTCCTGGAAGGAAGCCATGCTACAAAGAATTGAATTGAATGGGGTCAGAAACAGTCCCAGAAAGCCCTTTTAAGCTTGGAAAGCACCCTACTGAATTCCTTGCCAAGTGCGGTATTTGCTGTCACATATATAACGAGCAGCCTGCACTCCTTCAGAACTGGCTGCTCAGTATTTGCCAGGCTGCAGGGTGCAGGCAGTGCACACAGCATCCCACATCCATCCATCCTGCACAGGCAAATCCCGCCCAGGTTGTCCCAGTGTCCTGGCCATGCTGGATGCTGCTGATCTCAGCAAAATGCTGTTTGCTTGAACTGGACCACGGACTTCTTGGTCTTCCCTGCCAATGTTTTCATCTCGATACACATCTAATTCTTTTGTCTGTTATAGCTTCAGCATCACACAGCAGCTCAGAGTAGAGGGGTAAATGTATTTACTGTGATTATGTATTTCCTGATACTGGAAAGGTTTTGCCTTCTTAGAATGCCAGATAAAGTTAATAGGGCAAGCCTCAGTAAACAAGGCTAATTACCTTGGCAATTTAGATTAAGTCCTTGAAATGGATTGTCAGAAATGAGTTTATTTATGTTACCAGATTAAGGATCCATTTCTCTCTGAGATGTCTCAGCTCCCCTGCAATAATCCCCCTCCTGATAAGCACAAAGAGCTGGACACGTTTCTTGCTCATTCCTGTGCGTACACTTAAATGGACTTTTAAATCACTCTCAATTCATGACTTGTATTTGAGATTCTTAGCTCAATGTTTCTTATTAATTCTTCTGTTGTGTTTGTTAGTTTTGCTAATTAGCTTTAGCTCTCTTCTGGAAATGGTTTGGTTTTGACAGCCCCAGAGCCAACCAATAGATGGTGACAGCAGCACACTGCTGGATTTAGGCTGGTTACACATGGCTGAGAGCCTGGGTTTCCTCTTAATGGCATCATTTCTTACACTGTGAGCCCTGGTGGTGTTAGTAGAACCCAAATATATTAACTTTTAACATTCAGAGGTACTGGTGTGAGTCTGGAACGGCTCAGGGTCTGTGGTAGTGCACACAAGCACAGCAGAGATTAAACCAGCCCAAGATTTCAAGTCTCAAAGTAATTATGTGAGAATGAACTCTACAGCACAAAAATACAGTGGTACAGTGGTTTTTTTAAATCATTCATTTTTCCAGTATATGATTCTGCATCTGCAAAACTCAAATCAGTAGTTTACAGATTTACAAAGAAGAGTCATTTAAGCACTGTGTTAGAAGGATCCCTTTGTGAAGGTCTGACTGTCCACCCTCTATAGGTTTCTGTATATAAACCTGCTGGGAAAATCTGATTCTGTGCTTTCACTGTATGATACTGCACAGGCAGGGTGGGAGTTAAAGCTGACCCCATCAGCTTTCCATTTCCCTTGACCAGAGTTAGAATTTTGTCTTCATTTGAGAAATACAAAGTGACAAAATTGATAAGCTAAAATCAATAATTTCTATCTCATGTAACAGCATTCTCCTAGAGCTTTGTTAGCAAAGGACAAAATCCAACCTCAGATGAAGTTAGTGGGAACTTTGTAATGTATTCTAACGGGCTACAGTATTAAATTCTTCATTAATATTTCTCAGTAGGTCATTTTTCATTGTTGAAAATAATTTTTACAGTTCTTTGCTAAGGAGCAGAATAATCTTTAAAAATTCCTTTGTATTTGAAGTGTTAAATTTTAGTTACTTCTTAAGATATGAAAAATATTTTATTAATATACCCTCAATTCAATTTTTTTTATTTTGTAATGTAAATTTTCATGAAGATGGTGAAATACATGAATTATTGTGATCCATTTATAAAGCTAGATGCTTTACTTGAAAATACAGAAAAGTTTAGAAATTCTGATGATGTTTCATTACTTTGCAGAATTCTGTGTCCCCACAAAGAGCAAACACATTTCAAACATTCTAGAAAATCATAAGAAAAGACAGAAGTAGTCATTGGACTACAGGATGAGCTGAAGAAATTGTTTTCTTGGAGCTCCACTCCTGTGTCTGGTTATAAAGTGAAATTTCAGGGACCTTCTAATACAGAAAGGAAGAATAAAATAAAGACACAACATAAATAATACTGGATAGGGAAAATCAGTCCAGTATTTCAGCAGGTAAAAAGCAACATTTAAACTGCTGTAAAATGAACCTGACCAGGCTGGTCGAGAACCTTACAGCCCATCCAGTGCCACCCCTGCCATGGCAGGGACACCTCCCACTGTCCCAGGCTGCTCCAAGCCCCAGTGTCCAGCCTGGCCTTGGGCACTGCCAGGGATCCAGGGGCAGCCACAGCTGCTCTGGGCACCCTGTGCCAGGGCCTGCCCACCCTCCCAGGGAACAATTCCATCCCAATATCCCACCCAGCCCTGCCCTCTGGCACTGGGAAGCCATTCCCTGGGTCCTGGCCCTCCAGCCCTTGGCAATTGTCTCTCTCCAGCTTTCCTGCAGCTCCTTCAGGCCCTGCAAGGCCACGCTGAGCTCACCCCAGAGCTTCTCCTGTCCAGGCTGAACAATCCCAGCTCTGCCAGCCTTTCCTGCCAGCAGAGCTGCTCCATCCCTCTGCTCATGCTGGTGCCTGCTCTGGGCTCTCTGCAGCAGCTCCAGGTCCTTCCTGTGCTGGCCCAGGGCTGGGGCAGCTCTGCAGGTGGGGTAAGAGCCATAAATGCAAATCAAAGTATTAATAATTAGCACTGCAGTGCTTGAAGGTACCTTTTCGATGATGTTTCTCAGTGTTTCACCAGGGTCATTCCTGCTGGCCAGGACATTGTTAACCTCTCCTGTGGACAACAATCCCTCTGGCCAGTTCTCCGTTAATGCAGCATTTAGTGTCCTCTCTTTGATGCAGTAAAATAGCAGCAACTCCCAGGAACTCATTTAAAAGCCTGCAAGTTTATTCCAAACAACTGCAAAATTCTTAGCAGATTTGAGGGAATGGAAAAAAGCAAATTCAGTGAGCAGGACTGGATGCTGTCTCTGGCCATAATAAAATACCTGTTGAGTGAGAGTTGACATCAATGGATTTCAAAATTGGACTATGTGTCTTAATTAATGGAAATGTCACAATCTCTTTTGGTTAGGCTTTCAAAGGCAGATTAAATAGTGGGAACTTCTGAAAACTATCTGATTATTCCATCTTTAATATGATAGGAAGGAATTAATGCTAAAATATCACCAAGTAGCAAGTCAGGCACTTTTTTACAAGCCCCTACCTGCACACAAACATATTCAGGTGCAGAGTTCTGGCAATTGCACCTGAACACTCATGTGAGCAATTTTGGTATACAAGGCTCGCAAGATTATGTTCAAAACTGACAAAAATACCATCCTGGATTTCGTTACGTTTTTGTTTGACCTCTGAAACATTTGTGTTTGTAAACAATCTTACTCCAAACTCTTACTCAGAAGCAAGGTGGAAGGTGGGTGTTGGGAGGACGTAAATGTGGTTCCCTCACCTAATGAATTCAAAACTGACATGATAGTGTACAAACCTAGCATAATTCCCATTAAAAGTTAGAAAAAGGGAGCCAAGCAGTGCTTGCTAGGCACATGTAAAATAATATTTTCAGGAGAAAAGGGTTGAATAAGACTGTAACTACAGTCAAGGACACAGAAAACTGTACAAACCTCCAAAGGTCAAATCGACGTTTACCAGACCAATGTGTTTTATTGATAGCATTTCTTAGAGATTTTTTAGGTGTAAAATTGATTCCCAATCTCAATCTAAGTATCTTAGAAGAAGCTTTTCTGGGAGGAACTGGCAGAGGAAGGTTTTGAGACTCCACTAGGGATTGATATGTTATAAATCATTATGTCTTAACCACATCTCAGGCAGTGCTTTCGTAACCTTTGAGAGCTGTGATGGGCTGAGGGGCTCACTAATGTTCCTGCTGCTCACTGAGCTTTTGGGAAGCTCATATGTGGCCTTAAGAGCACTTTTAAGGCTCTGTTCTGCACCGTGTCCACCCCAAGGGAATCTCTGGGCAAGGCTCTGCTCTGCGGCTTTGCTCAGACATTAACAGGATTATGGTCCTTACACCCTTGGGCGGGTCCTTGGCACAGCCTCCTTCTCTGTTTGCAGACTGATCCATAAGGGATCTCTGAGCTGGCATTTGATCTCCTTTCTGAGGAGGGAATTTCACCATCTGGCCCAGGATGTGCTGGGACAGCAGGGAGAGGAGAGGATGGGAAGCAGGAGCTCTCTGTGCCTTCCGTGTGTGGTGTAGGCCAGGGATAGTCTCGCTTTAACACCACTTATTGGATAACTGCCCTGCTTCCCCTGCACTCACAGAGCTTTTCATGTAAAACAAAAGTAATTGTACTGATAAAGCTGCTGGATAAGAGCACAAAGAAAGTTCTAGAGGGCTTTGCCACTCCCCGAAATGCTGAGCCAGCCAGCAGATGAATTTGTGAATAATAAACAAGCAAACTGTGCAAGCATTAACTCCGAAGGAGAGAAAACAGGGATGGAATATATTTATAAATGCTGCTAAGACACACTTTTGGAGCTATGGATTGTGCTTTGCATTACAGATTTCAGAACCACTCAGCTTTTCTTTGTGTATTTCCATGCATATATGACAATCAAAATTGGATTTTCTCAAGAAATAGCTAAATACTTTGTATTTATACTTTTTGGTCCTTTTCAATCAAGCAAATGTGCATTGCCTGACAAATGTTCATATAGAAGCTGGACAAAAGGCCTCACTGGACAGCTGGTGTGGATTTTTCAAACTGGGACTGAAGCAAAGAAAGGTTGTCCAGTGGAAAAAGATTTGTCCTGTGGAAACAACATTTCTCCCATAAATGAACTTAAAGAGCAGAGATCCTTGAGACGGCATCAAGAGTTAGGCAGCCCAAAAACACAGTCACCACCAGGAGCTAATTCACCAGATAAATAAGGGAGGCAAACAGCTTAAAAGGATGTCTGCTCCTTCCTGAACGTGTGCCTGTAACTCACACAGTCAGGGACAGGGCTGGGCTAAAGGATCTCTAAAACCAGTGAGTGTGGGGGTGATGATGCTGAAACACGGGAATACAAAACCCTGAAGTGCCATAGCTCTGGGATGCAAAGGATCTCTGGTACCTGGATGTGAATGTGGACATGTGATGACGACAGCCCAGTTGCTCCTCTAACCTGCTCAGCCCATTCCTGCTGGCAATTGTGAGTTGAACTCTTTAAAACACTCTTTACTCTGGTAGCCTCTTCTGCAGGAACCAAGGGTGAGCTGAGTTCTGGGCCTGAACAAAGAACCCATAGTGCAGGAGCCACTTTAGGTAGTTTCTATCGTTTCTAGGAAGATGTGAAAAGAGTCCTCTGGCCATCATGTAAGCTAATAAAATAAATTTTTGGAACTCAAAAAAAAAAAATCCTACTTGTCACTAGTTGTAGCAGAACTTAAAAAAATGTTCCCTGTGGTGAAAGAAAAAGTCTAAATCAGTCTTATCTCCCTTCCAAACAGCAGTGAAACCAAAGCTGTGTAGTAAAGGAAATTTGCTGGACGGCTAAGGGTGACCAAAGGGATGTGGAGCATCTCTGCAGAACCCACTCTGAAAGCCTCTGTAGGACTTTTGTAGTCATCTTTCAGTATTCCTGCCTTTTTCCCACTCTTGGGCTCTGGCTGACAATTTATATTTGTTCCTGACCTTAAGTAATAACCTTGAGCCTCTTCCCCAAGCTGCATCCTCCAGAAGGAGCTGTAGAAGTGCAGGGTGATGGACCTTGTGACAGGGAATGGATGGCCTCAGGTCTGACATCCTAATTTTGAGTCTGGCACACAGTCCCTCAATAAATCCAGGGATTTAGGTATCCCTTTTTGTGGATCATGGGAACTGCATGTTCAGTGGACACAATCTCTGTTCTGTTATCCATAGGTTTGTATCATTTTGTGTTTTTCCTGCTTAACATTCTAATACCATATTTATTGTGTCAATATTGATACCTATGTAGCTATATCTATAGAGAGAGATAAAAAACCTTCCTGTGAAAATAAGACTGCATGATTAACAGCTGAAAATTATCTCAGCCTAGCTAAGACACAGTGCCTCTCCTACATATTTTGGCTCTGATAATAAATCAGTTAACATTTTTGCAGAAACACAACCTGTGCATTCAAACCACGGAAACAGCTCCTATTAACCTCCTCTATTTTTTAACAAAAAGCAATAGAGAAAAAATAATTTTTATTGCAAGATATTCATCATGCACATTCTGAGAGTGCTGTCTGACAAGGCTAGCAGCAAATGGGACTGATTCCACAGAACCTGAGAAGAAATATTCCCATTCACTCCACACTGCACACACCGGATTTGCTTGATATATGAGTATTTTCATTGATTGCTGGAGCTCCATGTATTTGGTTACAAGACCATATGCTTTACCCACTTGTATCTCTGCAGAAGTACACCTGGCTTGCTCCTGGGATGACAAATTCCTTCGTACCTCATCATCATTTTTTGGTACCTCACTTGTTTCAATTAATATACAGAGAAGACAAATAGATTCATTTCTTCTCTTTAAATTGAGTAGCACGGCTTCTCTGGGCAAGGGCTCAATTTTATTCCTAGTTCTTGGAACAGGAAACCAGGAGTTTTTCATCATAAACTTACCCTTGTATTTTGCAAGTATGCAAAATCTTTGTTAAAAAAATAGAAGTCAACTATATATCTCTATAGGTTAACTTTGTTCTGAACAGCATGTTAGAAATTGTGCTGGAGCTCTAATTCTTTTTGCTTGCTTTTTTAATTAACCAGGTAATTTAGTATTTCAGGGAAGCACAGTCTATGGATAACAAGACTGTGCTGATTCCTTAACTGTAAATCTAGTTGGTTAATAATAAATCTTTAATCTCTTGCATGTTTATTTAATGTGGATTAATGTCTTATGTCTCATTGAGCTTCACAGTCTTTATTGAAATAAATTCAACTGTAGAAAAGTAAGAACTCTAGACATTAAACTAGAATATAATTTAGAGTAATAGACTCAAGAGTGTGTGTTTATAGGATAAGAGAAATAAGTCAGTGTGGTTTTAAATAGATTATTATGCATCAAGATGTTGCAGAGCCCACAGAGACAGTACAGCACATACAGAATAAAGAGAATATGATGTCTGCAGTGTTTATGTAGTCTGGTTAGCATTTTACAATTTAGGGAGTCTGTATGTTGAGCTAAAAATACCAATCTGCACAACAGGCTAAAATGCTTCTCTGAGATTCAGTTTTTGCAGTGCAAAGGGACACCCATAAATTAACATTCTAAATGAGTACAGAAATTGGTTTAGCAGAAATCTAACAACAAAGGCAGAGTGCACGTGAGTGTACAGGGTAAATAACTGTGCTTTTAATCACACAATGTTTCCTAAAGGGTTAAATAATAATGTTTGGTATTATTATGCTTCCTTTAAGCACCCCCAGAGGTGATGCCCCCAGATGGGTTTTTATACAACCTGTGTCACTACTGAAGGCAGGGACCTGCTGACAAGGGACAACCCCTTCACTCCAGGAACGGCCTCTCGGAGCTGGTGCTGCTCTCAGTGCTCCCAACTCTGGATTTTCAGCTCCCCCATTTCCAGAGAGATGCTTTACTATGGAGAAATCTTGGTGCTTACCTTGGGGAATAATTTTCAACCAGACCAGCAATCTACCAACCAAACCTCTGACTTCACAGCTGGTGGGGCTAATTTTGACTCTGTTACACATCAGAACAACAGAAAGAGAAGTTATAGAGCCCAGATTTGAGATCTGCATCCAGAAACTTTGCAAAGGGCCTGTGGATTCAAAGGACTTCAGCCCAGGCTTTGCAGCATCACTGCCAAAACCCCCTCACTGGCGGCTTTTGCTTGTGCAAATTTAGGATTTGCAACCCTTTCCCTTTAAGGGCTTAGAATTTCTGACTTTCAGTGAGTTTTGCATGCAGATGGGTCTCCACACGCTCTTGGTATAATTTTGTGAGTGCCACGGTTCCCCCAACAGTTCTGACAGCAGATTTTGACTGAAGTGCTATACCTGCTGTTACTGGGAGACCTGCTCTGGAAAAAACCCACTTTCTCTGAGGTGATCATCTCCTGAACTCAGGGAAAGACAAATATTGACTTCTTTTACAGTGGATTGCATACACAGGCTTTAATAGTTATTTAATTATCCACTTTTCCATGTGGGGGATAATGTGCAATAAACTGAATCACTGTTACCAAATAACAAGTTCATTTTCCAAGGCAATGGTGGAGCATTCCCTCTTTAAGAAGCAATACATCTTGTGCCTAGTGCACTGCAAAGCTGAAGGTCAGTCAGTTTATTAACCCCAAATGGCTTTATAACCTATTAAACATAAACCATATCTGAATTATTAATTAATATTTCTGTATTATAGTGTGCTCTGTCCTCTTATGTCGTTCCAGCATTTGTCATTCCTCCTCCTCCAAGCCCAGCGGGGCTCTTTGTGGCAGCTCACAAACCTTCATCCCAATGAATAATTAATGCTCCCTCCATTTGATTTGTTTTTAAAGAGTTGACATTGGCAATGTAATCTGTTGTAAATGGAATTTCTTCCTTTCTTCCCTGACCCTGGGATGGACTCCCTGGGTGATTGGCAGCTGTCATTCATCACCTGCACAGTGCAGCTGGTACCAGCCCTGTTTCACAGAGTTGTTTCAATGGCCAATTAATTATAATCTTCTGGTTGCAAGCTGCTTTATTATCAGTCCCTGGGCAAATGCTTCGCCTGCTGAGTAATATACCTGGCATTCTCAGGTGGAAGTGACAGTGGCATCAAAATATTATCGGAAGGAATTATAGTATTTTATCATTTTTCACTGAAGCTGTGCATAAATTCTTCTGCAGAGCAGAATTCCAGGCATATCAGTCAGTGATCCCATAAAACTGAAATGTGCTACAACTGCCAGAGGATACCTAAGAAGCAATGAATCACAAAAAAGTACAGCTAAAAAATTTACAGCGTGTTTTGGTAAAATTGTAGAGTATTTAAGGCATGGAAAGCGTTCGGGCCACCTCTGGTGAGTGGAAAGGTTTAGATGTGATTTTGTTTTTAATATATGTAGTTTTAATATTCTTAATTTTTCCTGTTCCCCAAATGTTCCAATCACAGCAAGTCCATTTTCTGTAGCTATGACCTGGTGAGTGACTGTGATAACGAAGTGCAGTACCTTAACATTGCTGTTTTACACTTTCACATTGCACCATTTGTCACACGGTGCTGCTGCTGAAAACATAATTGACAAAGGTTTTACCTTTAGGGCCAAGACTTTTGATATAAGTTACTTAGACCTGGTAAATGTTGCTTATTATTCTTTAGATTACTGCTGCTATTTATTGCTGAGGAAAGTGGTCTATCATTCCTCAACATTTCATGCCAAGAAATTCCAATCCCTAAAATATTCCTGTTATGTTTGAGACGTTTGAGGCAGAAGTCTCCACCAAGCAGAGCTCTGGTAGCAATTGCTTCTTTACTTCTCTTCTTTAAAATGAACTTGCCAGAAGCCCAGTACTTAAAACTGGTCTTGTTTAGTGTTGCTAGATTAGCTTAAAGTACCTTGGGAAATTCTGGGTAAAACAGAACTAAAAGATTAAAAAATAAATCTCCACCTTGTCCAAAGGATCCTGGCATTGCTTCCATTCCTGCTGAGCAGCCTGGCAGCTTGGGCTGGGAGAAGGGCTTGCTGAATTATGCAAGCTCCAAACGGTTTTCTTGGTGTCTTGAGGTTCCCTGAGACTCCCAAGCTCATCACTCTCCTTTTGAAGACACATCCCCATCCCTCGGGTCACAGGAGAGAGGCACGGCCTTTCTCCCTGCTTTACACTACACTTTATTTTCCTCAACCATATCTAGGAAGTTAAGAAATAAATTAAGGAAATGCTCTCTTTTATAATAGCTCTTAGATATGTATGTGGAGTCACCATAAATCTCTTTCCTGCTCTCAATTTGCAGAGGAAGCACTTGCAGGTTGACTGAAGGAAGGGTACGGCATTTGGCTTTGGAGCCCTTCACTCTGATACAGTGCTTTTCCCATAACTGATGTTCATGTTTTGATTTAGGATTTGATTATTCTCTAGGTTTATTGTCTTCTATTAGTATTTGTCCAGTTATTATTTATATCAAAAAGAATATATTTGATATTATTTTTATTACTTTATTTGCCTTCCTTTCTTGTTTTTGCCTTTACTTCACTGGATCTGTGGCCAAAGTTACTTCTTTTTAAGAAAAGCATTGATTATTTTTGTCATCCAAATATCCATGAATTCCCAATCATTAATAACCTTTTTTTTCTGTTTACATTTCTCCTTCTGGTCAATTTTCCTGTAATTTTCCTTTGCTTTCTCTCAGCACAGGTTTCTGCCACGCAGTCATATTTAGACTAACTGAAATTTCTTTTGATTACTCCTCTCTTATTACCTGAGATATCCAGTCTGGAATATCTAGGCTCCCTGAAGATGTGTGTTCAGTCCTGCCACATCCATAGCAGACATTTATCCTTCTGAGACTCATAAATGCCATTCTGTAGAGTTCACAGAGCCTGTTGCAAAGAGGGTTTAGCAGAAACTTTCAAGAATCAAATCCTGTCTACTCTGTTTAATTACTGGAAGTAACATAATCTTTCTGTAGGATTTGAGATTTCTTCCTGTGGCTTGATTCTCTTCTCCTCAGCACTCTGGAGTTTGCTATCCAATTAGTCACTGCCTCCCCTTTCCAATAACCACCACACTTCAGCAGCGTTGCTTGGAAGAGAGCAGCTTGTTTGATGCAGTTTGTAGTGAAAGTGTGAGATCGTGTGAGTACCTACAAAAATAACTTCCTGCTGTGTTGTCCTCAGTCATGGACTCATGGAATGACAGAATGGCCTGGGTAGGAAGGGATCTTAAAACTCATTTTTCTTCACCCCTTGCCAGGGACGCCTCCCACTGTCCCAGGCTGCTCCAAGCCCCAGTGTCCAGCCTGGCCTTGGGCACTGCCAGGGATCCAGGGGCAGCCACAGCTGCTCTGGGCACCCTGTGCCAGGGCCTGCCCACCCTCCCAGGGAACAATTCCTTCCCAATATCCCATCTAACCCTGCTCTCTGCCAGTTTGAACCCATTCCCTCACATCCTGTAATGAAAATTTTTGATAATTTATGCTTATTCACAGCATTATTTGTTTTTAAGTTACACTAGAACTAGAAAATTAAAAGTAATTTTATATCAGCCAATACTTATCATATTTGCCTTGGGTATCTGAAGGTGGAGGGGTTGTGTGGTAGCAGGGAAAGTTTGTATGGCACAGCTGAGGTCAGTCATGAACCCTGCTCTCCCCTCTGCCACTGCTGCAGGGCATTTAAACTCTGCTACCACCAAACCTCAATAAAGGCAGCCCAGAAACACTGCATGCCAGTTCAGTGTTTTAATGACCCACACCAAAGCAATGCCACTGATTAGATCCTGTCTAATTATCTCCTGCTACTTCTGTTGGTTATATTTCAGCAACACGGACAGACTTATTTACAAGTAACATTGTTTTTAAGATGCCCCTCACAGCTTAATTCCTATAAGACAGAACAAAAGTTTTTGAAACATCATTTTACACACTTCCAGGACACACAAAACAAGTAATTTTGTAAAAGTGCTGGAGGACTTCACTAGAAATTTCCTTCCTCTTTTTCCCTAACTTGCTTATACTTTATTCTTAATAATTATACTGAAGTTATGTAAGAAGCGCTATGATGTGGTATTGTTTTTGCAGAAGCTCAGTAACTGCTGGATTGAAGTTCTCTGAAGGATTTGCATCCTTAAGCCTGCAGCCTGATTTTACTTTAAAGTGCCCCATGTTGCCTTGACTTGGATTCAGACTGCATTTAGCCTTTCTAGGAGAGGATTTGTGTGTCCTTTTAACAGGAAGGAGCTGTGGTTATCTCCCCAGTGGAGAGAGGTTAATCTGTAGCACAATATGTACATAATACCCAAAGAATTCTGGAAAACCCAGCGGAAGGCAAACGAGAAACTGCAAGAACAGAGGCAGAAGCCTCCGTGTCTGATTATCACAGCACTCAGGGCAAGGCACTGAATAGAAAAACCAGGAAACATCTACCCATCTCTCTGATACATCCATATTCTGCTGTCCTACTTTGCTGCTTTCCTCCTCGCCCAGTTGCTCAGCAGATATCTCTAACATGACGTGCAGCCCTCTGTTCTTAACCCAACCTAATATGCTCCTGTCATGCCTTTCAGATTTCTTTGCTAGCAGAGGCTTTGACCCAGAAATTCTCTCTCCCAGGAGAAAACGCTGCTCAGACGCTGCTTCTCTCACATCCTAGATCTCAGCTGGAGCAGTTGGGCTGGAAATGCCTCACCTGCTACAAGTGCTTCTCTCCCTGGTGTAGCAAAAGTGTAGAATAATAAACTGCTGGGAAGTAATCCAAGTATTATGAACACTGGATAATTGCATGCCTCACAGGAGACCAAGGAATGTCCACTTCATTAAAGAAACCCAAAGCTGTCCAGATTGGCAAAACACCCTTTGGGTTTTTACCTGCAGGGTTGTGCTGTGCAAAGATGTGTCTGAGAGGTTTATTGCTGCTTTTCCACTAAATTAGATCCTTCATCATGAATCATTCACAGTGTGATGTTTGTAATGGAACCAAACACCAAAACATAACAAAGCTTTTAGCTCTGCAGAAGGCACGTGTGTCTCCTTTCCAGGGTCTGTTAGTTGTGATCAGGAGCTGAGGAAATCTCCACTATCATCTTTCACTGTTGGTCTCTTCTTTTCTGTGCTTCGTAGCCCTTCCTCGAGTTGTACAAGAATGTGTTGATAAAATATGTTTGTTCCTTAATAATTAGTGGAGTTGGCAATTTTGTGGTTGACAGACAAGACCTCTGTCCAGCAGAAGAGATCTTGGAAGGATTCAAATTCTGATAAGAAAATACATGTCATTTTTTTGGCAGCTCCGTACTCCCTCCAAGTCCTCCAAGTTAGAAGGTGCAGAAATTGAAATGCCAAGAATTATAGGATCATAGAGGAGCAGGATTCTGTTCTCTTTCCATGATGGCTTTCATTATCCAGTAAAAATCTGAACAGAAATGCAAAGGGAATACATACACAGATAATACTGTGGTCATGGTCACTCTGAAATCAGAGCTGATTAAATCCTGAGCTCTCAGCTTTCAGCACAAGAAAGGATCACAGCAGAGCCTGGGAGGTTTTCTGGAGATCACCAGGTCTATGGACAGGGAAGAAGGGATTTTGTTCTTCAAGGGCGAGCATTTTTCATTAATACTCTGAAACATTTATACTAAAACTAACTGAATCTGGTTATACACCAACTTCCAATTGATTAGTTTTCCAATTCATAGTGTTACCTGATAATCTAAATTCCGCTGATATTAATAGAAGATGAGAAAAGATTGCAGAAAGCCTTGTATTCAATTTAAAAATAATTCAAAGTACAAGGAGGAAGAGAAACTATTTTCTCATGGAAATTGAGCATAAAATGCAATAAAATTAACATAGCAGATAGGAAACATAGTATTTTTCCCTCACAAAGTGCCTTTTTGATATTTATACACATATAACATATAGGTATTTCCTGATGTTTAATATACTGCACATCACATGATTAGAAACAGTATCGATATTGATTTGGTTTCGTATTTTTAATTCATTAATCACAAGTTTCCTTGTAAAGATTTTACTTCCATCTTACTTCTTAGATCAGATTTTCTACCAGCGAGGCAGTTTTAACACTCCAGAGCAAGGGATTAGCACTCTGTACTAATTAGGAGACTGTCTGGTTTTAGCACCCTTTGATTTTCCGGCTGGATTGATGAGGTCCCAGGCAGGGTTGTGCCCGTGCAGAGCAGCCTTTGCTCTGAGGCTGCAGTGGTTATCTGTGTATCGTGCTTTTCTAACTGCTCTGCTGCATCTTTTGTGTTGACTTCCTCACCCAGGTCAGAGTGGCAAAAGTAGAAATGATAAATATGAAAGGACAGTGGTCTGGGAGTTTTCAAACTGAATCTTTGTCTAAATTTAGAATAGACACCGTAAATTCTTTTTTTTTTTTATGTTTTTGTATCAGAAGTTTCCTAAAGATAGGTGTTTTTATTTCCGGGTGAGAGAAAATTTTGAAATGTGAACATGCTTAGAAAAATTGAAATATTGAGTTTTTATTCATTCAACTCTTGGTTTCCCATCCCACAGACCATGACCGTTTTTAGACATTGATGTGTGAGAAACGTGTTGTCTTTTTCTAACATTCACTGGGGCCTATTTTATTTCCTTTTTGCTTCTGACATCTTGAAATCCACAGAATTCTACAAAGCCTCCTAGTTTAGGGAAAGGACAGGGAGCAGGCAGGGAGAAAAGGGCAAGGGAAGCACACATCTGTGATTTTTGAATGTCAATGTCCTTTTGAACACCAGCGCCCTGTGAGCTCCTGCCCGAGTGTGAGATGGGGGGCTGGGGCTGCATCCTCAGCTTTTGCTGAGCTGCTGGAGGGTGACTCTCCAAGGCCTCGATGCTGGCAGGTGCCTTTGAGCTCTGCCCAATTTCCTGCCTGAGCGGCGGCCGCAGCAACGTCCCCGGGCTGCATGGGGATGGTTTGCTGCTCTCAGCAGCTTCCCGGTGCATCAGCTCCTCCTGACGCGAGGCAAGGGTCACCTTCCCCGCTGCTGCTGCCTTCCTCAAGGACTGCCTGCAGGGATCGAGCGTTTTTCCACCTTTCTGTCCCTTCCTGAAAGGAGTGGGGGGCAAGGTGGGCAGAATAGCTGTTAGTCGAGCAAAAAATTCCACCGTCTGTAGGTGGAGAGAAGTGAATAGAGCGAATGCCAGGGTGCAGCTTTCTGTGGGTTCGGTGTTCCTGCAGCCTTTTCCTGAGAGGCTCTCCCCAGCCACTGTTTGGGAAAGGATGCTGGGACGGAAAGGCTGCTGGAATAACCCAGCAGGTTTATTTTTAGGGTCACCGGAGCCTTTTTTGTGAAGGTGGTTGAGAGTTTTGTTGAATCAGGGCCCCCGCTGAGCAAAAAAATAGTAAAATTCTGTGAGAATTTGGCAAACATGAAAAACCCAAAGTATTTTAAAATTTAAAAAAAAAAAAAAGGGGTTTCAGCAACCTCTACCTTGAATGTATTAATATCAAGCCTTTTATCCTCATGCTCTACACTGAGATAGTCATAAGCTACAAACACCCACCTTGACCTGCCCATTTGGGACTCTTCTTCTAAATAAAGCTTATCATTCCTTGGCTAAATTACCAAAGAATCTAAATCTGTCTGTGTGAGAAGCTTTTTCCTTCCAGCTCTTTCCTAGCTGTACACTACACGCTGAACTGTAGCAGTTTATCAAAGAGCAAACATGTCGTGTGGCCGAATATGGATTGACAGACAGGAGCTGGGTTAATTTACTGTAACCTTCCTTAAAAAGTTGTGTTGAGGAAGCAAAAAGCCATTATCACACGGCTGACCTTTGCCAGGAAAATATTAATCTTTCCCCAACTCGGTTTGTTAGTACAAGTATATCAACCCAACTGCTCCCAGAAATGTCAGCAGCTAAAATAGGCAGCAACATGCTGCACATCAGAAACACTCCCAACAAGGAGAGGCTCTTCCTGAGGACACAAAGGGAACCAGGGATGGAAGATGCATCCATACGGAGGCACATTTAATAGGCATCCGTAGGGGTTCCTCGCCGTACCAGCTTCTTCTCACATAGTTGGTTAATTAAATAGTTCTTAAATAATTGCAATAATTGGTTTCCCCCAAGACAGACAAGGCATTTTAAAATTAATGAGTCAGAAAGAAGACTGACCAGGACCACACTTTCCAGCTAAACAAATTAATAAGGGAATTAAGATATTTGCTTTGAGCAGAAACCACATTGTTTTGTTTGTTGTTTTGTTTTTTCTTCTTTTGGGTAGTGCCATGTGTGGGATAGCATAGAATCATGGAATCATGGAATGGTTTGGGTTGGAAGGGACCTTAAAGCCCATCCAGTCCCACCCCTGCCATGGCAGGGACACCTCCCACTGTCCCAGGCTGCTCCAAGCCCCAGTGTCCAGCCTGGCCTTGGGCACTGCCAGGGATCCAGGGGCAGCCACAGCTACTCTGGGCACCCTGTGCCAGGGCCTGCCCACCCTCCCAGGGAACAATTCCTTCCCAAGATCCCATCCAGCCCTGCCCTCTGGCACTGGGGAGCCATTCCCTGGGTCCTGTCCCTCCAGTTCCTGAGGAATTGTCCCTCTCTGGGTTCCCTGCAGCCCCTGGAAGGAGCTGTGAGGTCTCCACACAACCTTCTCCTCTCCAGGCTGAGCAGCCCCAGCTCCCCCAGCCTGGCTCACAGGGGAGGGGCTCCAGTGCCCTCAGCAACCTGGTGCCCCTCAAAGTCAAAGCTGATTTAATTGTTGAACAGAACTTTCTCTGCTAAGATATAAACAGCAGGCACTCTTACCTATCTGGGTCTCAAAAGAGCATGAAAGTGGTATTATCTGCTTACTGTCTCAGAAATAGTTAAGTCCCAGGATTGGGGGGTTTTTTCTTACCAGGAAAAAAATCTGCATAATTGTGGATAGATTTTGATGCAAATACAGTTCATTTGCTGTGCTAGGGGTGTGCACGGATGAAGGGTTTGGCTTCTCAGGCAGGCCCAACACACCAGCTCCCGTGGCTCAGGTGGAAGGCAGTCCTGGATGTGCACACCCTGCTCCCTGCTGGATCCCTGCCCTCCGGAGAATGTCTCCCACACACAAAGAGCAGACAGTGCTGCCAGGGTGGCGCCCTGAAGAACACAGCTCTGGTTAAAAGTCATAAAATATACAGCTCTTAGGAACATCTTGACACCGAGGGCAATAGAGAGAGATCTTTTGATCCGGGATCAGCAGACCAGATTTAAAACTGCATTAAACTTTTATTAGAACATATCCATATTGGAATATATCAAATAGAATTCTCTACGAGCTGCTTCATAAAAAACAGAATATTTGAAAATGTCGTGGCGTGTTACTATTTCAAAGTTAGAGGAAGCTGTTCTACAAGTGTCACTGTGCTGAACGTTGTCGCTGGGGGATTTGTGGTTTGAGTTTGGTTGGGGCTTTTTTTGGAAGAATGGCTTTTTTTGGGGTGCTTTGTTTGTTTTTTCATTTGTTTTTCCTTTGGGATTACGCTATGTTTCTTTTGGAGAAATGAGACGTGAGGGGGAGGAAGTTGTTCCTTCCCTCCAGAAGCTCCTGAGCATGTTTACTGTAGCAAAGGGGTACAGAGCCCATTGTGGATTTGGGAGTTGTGAGAAATTGGGATGCCACACAGGAGGTGAAAGGTTTTCCTGAGGACCAGAGAAGAATGCACAGGGTTTGCTTTTGTTCTTGGTCTTGGAGTGGAACAAAATGAAACCTGAAAAGGAAAGACATTCAGGCTCACCGTGGACAGAGGAGTTGGTGTATGAAGCCCTGCTAATTCCTTTTGGCATCTCTGCATGCTGTCACGTTTTCAGTATAATAAAAAGCCAAAGGATTCATTTCTAAATTTGAAGACACAGAAATTTGAATCTCTTTTATTGTAGTAATGCTTGAAGATCAAGGTGGACCACAGAGCTCTGCCCAGCCTGGGTCATGGTCACCACTGTGTAAAATGTCAGGCTGGACAATGGCCAGAAAGGAAGTTTCTACTGTAAAAATTATATCTGGAAAGTTAGGAGGAAAACAAGTTGTTTTTTTTTTTTTCCCTGAAAATAAGTTTTCACCAAAAGAAGGAACAGATCAGAATATTAATTAGTACATGTGGTCTATATGTGAAGTTGAAGAAAGTGGAAATAGTTCCAGTGTTCCTCTAGCTGACTGCACTTCTTCGAAGCAGCTGCTTTTTCTTTTGGTCTCCCATTATTCTCATCATTCTGGGATGGAGGGATTGAATTTAAAGACGTCAGCATTGGGGGGAAAAAAAATTGTGTGTGCCAGTTCAAAGTTCTCCAGGTGAATGCTGACTTTCATTTGTAAAATTATTGCATTTTCTTTTCTCGTGCAGTCTGGGGAGAGCAGAAATGCCTCTTGTGCATGCTGTTCTTGGTGCAGGATGGAAACCCCTGTCCCAGAAAAGACCAAAACTCTTACACACACCTGCAGCAAAGACACACAGTCATGAACTTCCACAGGAACTTCCACCTGCCCAGTCCTTCCTTCTTATTCAGAAAAAAAATCCAAACAAATGAAATGACAAACCTGCACTGGGATTCCAGCATTAAATTGGCAGTGGGCATAAATGTGGGGTTTTCTCTGTGTTTAGTAAAGAGAGAGATGTGTGCACCCAAAAAGTTTTGGTTAGAACTTAAACTTTGTGATTTTACCTGGGCAAGCTTAATATAACCTCCATGTGTTTTAATTTAGTTTTGGAACAAAATAAGATGCTTAAAACACATAAATGAGCAGATGGGAACAAGCCAATGTTGGTTTATAATTAAACCAAATAAACTTACAAGAACTGTAAGGGCAGAATGTGTCTCCTCAGAAAAGCACAGGAACCCTTCCCTTTTGGTAGCCCAGCTGTGCTTGTGTGTGCATGTAGATACTGTAAAACATTAAAAAAATATCTTTTTTTGAGAGCTATTGTATTCCTAGAGCTGATCATCACAGCCATGGATGGAGACCGTGAGAATAAATAACAGGTATCCACGGTGCATTTAATTTATCAGAGTGTGGCACACGATGGGAAATGCTGCAACCGCCTGGGTTAGCGCATTAGTGTAAAGAAGGAGTCATTTAAAGAGTTAAATTCATCTAAACGTTTTGTATCCTGTTTGTTCTAACGTAATTATTATGTTAATTTTGGTATGCTTTGCATATTAAGCTGAGTACATCCTAAGACACTAATGACCAGCGTGTCAGCTTTTTATGAAACAGGAAATAAACACACTGCAGCAGCTAATTAGTTTGTTATTCATATCAAATAAAACGAGACTGTTCCTCTGCTGTCTAATTGAATGTTTTTGCACTATTTGACAAATTGCCATTTCTTGAGTCAAGCAAGTGGGGGAAAGGGAGAGGCTGCAGCTCCACGGGAAAGACTTGTGGTTGGAATACATGGTATGAATATGCAGCAGTAATAATCACTAAATGATGAGGCATTAATATCTTGCTGATACTTGGAGGTGTTGGCCAGCTCAGAAGCCTTTCCACGTACTTTGAGCTCTGCTCCTAAATCATTCCTTGCTCCGGTTAATGGCGTTCCCAATCTCATGGATGTGTTCTTAGTGATGAAGTTCTTGGGGACACACTTTGCCCTTGTTCAGCCCTTGTCCCCTGCCCTGGGACACAAATCAACCCCTCACACACCTGAGGAAGCTCTAAACTCCACTGTCTTTTGAGCTTTGGTATATTGCAGTCCAAAATCAATTTACTGTCACTGTTTACTTTATCAGTGAAAGCTGATAAAATGCCACATTTAGTTATTGATGACCTCATTATGCTGGGTGGAATGAGAGACTGAATCACTTCTCTACACCAGATACTGCACAAAAGTTGAGGAAGTGCCCAAGGCCAGGTGGGATGGAGCCTGGAGCAACCTGCTTTAGTGGAAGGTGTCTCTGCCCACAGCAGAGGGTGGAATTAAATGATCTTTAAGGTCCCTTCGAACCCAAACTATTCTGAGATACCATGATTCTCTAACTGGCAGACTCCCCCCTGGTCAGAGGTATGACCAGTGTCCCTTTTTGGTGACAAAGGGCAATGCTGTACATTTAAAGCTGCAAAGGGTGATCAGAATCAGCCACAGAGTACCCGAACCCATACATGAGTCACTGTCCTAAAGCTGCGGGGTGGGTGGGAGGGAGGTAATGAGCTCATTTGGGTGGAAATCAGCTTATTACTGTGCCAGCCTGTGATAGTCTGTCACAGTCCTTGCCAACAAGCAGTCCCTGAGTGCCCACCCACCACCTGCAGCCCCCTCTCCAAACCCAGACTGGTGTCAGTCACTGGTGCCTGCACCCAGCACTGCAAACGGGGGTGATGAGCGGCCAGCCAAACCCACAGCAGTGTATAAAGACAAAAACCCTGTAAACGTCTGGTTCCTTAAGTCATATAACACTTGGGAGGGATCCTGGTGGGAAGGAGTGCGGGACTGAATGACACAGAACTGCTGAAGTTGGAGGGAGCAATGTTTTGTAATAAGAGTGAAAGAAGTAAATAAAAAAAGGAAAAGGCTGTAAATAACTGCAAGAGTCACAGAGGTAAGACCAATACTGAAAACAGGGCTTCATCCAAAACATTCATGACCTAAGCACGTGAGAGCCTTTGCTATGTCCAGAACTCACTAAACCCTGAGGAGAGTGATTTAACTGTGGCTAGCAAGTAGAATTATTTCTGTGAGTATTTCCAGCAACAGTAGCAGCATGAGAATAATAAAGTTTAGGTCTGATATTTCAATAGATCTAGATACATGTCGACAAAGAAATGCAAGCAATGTATATTTTCATAGTTCATCTACATTTTATTGCATAGATGAACTGGTTCCCTGGTATTCAGGGTGCTGGGAACCTGTGCTGCATTTCTATTCCACCCAGGCTCACAAATATTTATAGCAGTAAATGCAGCAGCATTCATTCACCTGTCAGCCGAATTTAATCAAGATCAAATGAACTTCTGAGCACTGTCTCTGTCTGAAAATCTTAGAATATCAGATTTGTCATGATAAAGCATCTTTCTCTGTTTCTCAACAACAACATAAAGACAGGAATTAAATAGAATTACTCCCACGGCTGACACAGGAGAGTGTCACTGAGGGTTATTGAAGCAGGCTTCTGAGAGACTGATGGCTGAGGAACAGAATGAAAGCAGCACTAAACACAGCTGGGTCTGATGGTTCTTGGTGAATATGGTTACTTTCTGCTCCATGGCCACCAATTTTAAGAATTTAAATGTTACCTCATTAATCTGGAAAAGTTTAATTTTCATAGCACATTTCGTAGTTCTGGAATCATCAGTTTCCACCCGTGAGCAGCAGCATTCCCATCTCTGCCTGCTGCCAGGGCCACGAAAGGAGTTTTGTCTTGATCATGATCATCCTTATTAACAAACAGGTTGGACTTGATAATCCCAAAGGTCTTTTCTAACCCAGTTGATTCTGTGAAATAAAAATCAGGAGATCAAACAAACAAAAAAAAGGCTCTTCGGTTCAATTATTTTTTGTTATTGTTTTTCTTATCATATGTTTTTAGCATGTGATTATATTAATTAAATTCTCTGTTGAACACTATAATTGTTTAACAACACACGAGTCTAAATGGAATTGGGCTGGTAACTCCTTCCTGGTTTTCTCTGCTTGGAGAGCCTCTATTATCAAGACAAATGGCTCCATCCATCAGTTCCCAGGTCTCAGAGCACAAGCTGGTGTCTGGAAATGTGGTTTAGTAAATACAAGGTTTCTCTGCCATCAGCCACTAGAAAAGGATCCCCAAAGGAGCAGATGTTAACTAACACTTTCCAGTGGATCTTTGCAGCTCATTGAGTTGGATGACAGAGACTGTCCTTTGGGGAGGGAGGGCGAGAAGACATGGAAAAAATTGTATTTAAAATAGCCTTATTTATGATTATTCTGTTTCCGTGGCCCACTCAAAGGCATCGTGGACAGTTAAACTAAGTATAATATTGCATTGTCATAGAATCAAACTGATTAAAAAGGAATATTGAGGTTAAACCCTGACCCATGTTGTGATTATGAGAATGACATGATGGTGATATAATCGGTAATTTTTGCAGTCTCAGCTGTGTAAGGATCTGGAGCTGTGCCCTGAACCACAACCTCCTGCTGTTAATTCTTTCCTTCCTCTTCTCACCAATCCCCACGGGACTCATGGGCCAATTAGTGGGAGCAAGAACAGATATATGAATTTTTGACTATACTGGATGCTCCAAATTAAAAAACAAACAGATTAAAAAACCCCAGTGTGGCAGAAGTGTGTGTAAAGGTTCTGAAGCAATTTTAGAGTTAATTTGTAGAGATTAGACTGTGTATTAAGTGCACAGTGACAATGCCTGGCAGCTCTCAAGGCTGATGGCTCCTTTATCTGGATGTGCCATCCTTTATGCTTGGATAGTGCTGGGGAATTTCTCACAGGAATCATCGGGAATTTTTTCACTGACATTCACAGGCAGTCAATTGGGTCAATATTATTTAGTGACAACTACTGGAATTTAATGCTTATCAAATGTATTCTTTAGTAAAACACTAGTTCATGATCGGGGGGTTTGCAGGCATAAATAATCATGGAACAAATTCCTCTGCAAGGACCTCAACAGGATTCTATGCCCTTCACCATTTGGGATTAGTTTTCTTTCTTTCTCTTTTTTTTTCTAAACTATTCTGGTTTGAAATCCTTTCTTTTCGGAGTGTTATTTTCAGTGAGACACTACAGATGTTTCACAGAGAATCATGAATAACTTTTGTTCAGCTGCTTCCCAAGGTGAGAAAGGTGAGCTTGCAACACCTTCATTTTACCATGCGAGTGCCTCAGGTACTCTCCAGCAGAACTGTGAAAAGAACATCACTGAAGTCAGAGGAAAATGGAGTTTAAAGATCCCATTATATGGCATAATTTACAATACACAGCATAAGGCTCCTAACTAGGATCCAACAGCCTTCTCAATTTTTATGTTGCTTCCTCATGTTCCTTGCTTTTTTACAAGGTGCACAGACATTTACAGCTCTGAAGCCAAGCACCTCTTGGAAAGATTTAACAGTTTTATTTTAGGCTCATTACTTACTTAAATCATTAACTAATGCTTGATGTAAATACTTCTATTATTGCTTTAGATTTTGCAGAGATATTTTGATTTTTCATGCACTAAATCTGAGTGCCAGCACATGTGCAGACTTCACAGAGACACATGCAAGCAAACAATTTTTGTAAGGGGTGCCACCACCACCACGCTGGAGACACAAATGCAAGGCTTCTCCTCTTGCACTCTCAGCTGTTGAAACGCAGAGTAAAGTGAAAGATTTGCTCTTGGTGCAGCTCTGGCCAAGATCCAGGAGCAGGATGCACATCCATGATTCCTTAGCATGTGTGGAGCCCTGCAGAAATCAGTAACAGCTCTGCAGGACCCGCCTGCCCTGGGAAGGGATTGAGAAGTCTGGCATGGAAAACTGGGAAAAAAACCCCAAAAGATGTATAGGTGAAGTTTTCCTCCAGGTTTTTGCTTATTTCCTGATGGCACTGCAGGGAGAACCTGCCTTTCTGTGTGTGATGTGTTCACATCCACAGAATTATGAGCATCACTTTTACATTTCAGACCAATCCATTTTGTGACTCAGCAGGATCTGTCCAGACTGGGAGCCAGACTCATAAATCAGTTGTTCTACACATCTCATACAGAAAGTAAATAAATCTCTCCCAAAGAGAAAACTGGGAAAATAGAAGTTGTTGTCTGTTTATTTTTACAACATTTCGGTGGTTACATACTTGAACAATTAGACATGCTTGTGGGGTTTTTTTTATTTTATTCCTTGGTTTTCTTAATTTAAAGTAGCAACATAATCCAAAAGCTGTCTTGGCTTTTTTACACAATCTTATGTTCTCTCTCAGATATAATTCAGAGAGGTTTTTTTATTTTTTTTAATGCTTTTGTGCTTAACAAAAACCTTAACATGTATGGTCAATGTAGGTATTGCAGTGGAGAATTTTAAAAGAACTCATTAACTTAAGTAGGACTTGGTCCCAGCCCTAATTTTAGGATGTGTAGAACTCAACAAATCACACGAGAGTTTGGCATCTCCCTGAGCACAGACTCCAGCTTATACCTCACGGCCAGTGGTGGCACAATGGTAAATTAAAGACTCTTAGCTGCTGAGGTGATCATAAAGAATTTTTTTTTCCTTTTTGCTTGAAAAATGCTGAATTCCTCTAATGGATGTGAGTGTCACTTAAAATTTACAAGTGACAGGACAAGAGGGAATGGATTCCCACTGAAAGGGAGTGGGTTTAGATTGGATATTAGGGACAAATTCCTCCCTGGGAGGGTGGGCAGGCCCTGGCACAGGGTGCCCAGAGCAGCTGTGGCTGCCCCTGGATCCCTGGCAGTGCCCAAGGCCAGGCTGGACAGGGCTTGGAGCACCCTGGGATAGTGGGAGCTGTTCCTACAGTGAAATTAAATGACCTTTAAGGTCCCTTCCAACCCAAACCATTCTGGATTCTATGACTGCCATGAAAAAATCACCCTGATAGTAAATCTAAAGTCAAAATTCATAAAAAAACCAAACCTGTTGGATCTCAGGCACAGGGTGTGATTGTGGGGTGTCCTGTGCAGGGCCAGGAGCTGGACTTGATCCTGGTGGGTCCCTTCCCACTCAGGATAGTTCATGATTTTGTGACATTTCCAATTGACAAGGCAGGAAGCAAAGACAGACTTTTGGAATTTTAAATAATTATAAGATAAATATGCTTATCTTAACCTCTCTTATTTAGAGGTTTCTTAAAACTCGGACTCAGCCTTGTAAAGCAACTCTAAAACATCCTGAATATAATGCACAGGGTGCTGTACTTGCCATATTTAAGTTTCCTTTCCTGGATTGGAGTTAGACTGGTTAGAATTGGGAAAAATCAAACCTTCTTGCTATGCCCTACATTCCCTTCAACTCTATTTTTGTATTTTAGGAGTGGGGCGTGAGGTGGGCAGAAGATGTTGCTAAATATTCATTAGCTTTGGGTTTAGAGAAAAAAGAACCAAAATAAAACTCACTGTAGAGGAATTAGACATCTTTTAGGCTGCATCCTCACCTGGAGTAAATACCTGTGAGTAACAGCAGTAGGAAACCCGAGCTGTGAGAATATCTGCGTCCTTCATCTTTGCTTAAGGTTAGCCTGTTACGTTTACTATTCAGTGATACGCCAAAAATAAAACTTTTTATTATACTTTATTGAAATTTCTGGATGTCCTCATAAAAACCTAAATGTTAGAGGAACAATATTAATAAGTCATCCAGTTCTCTTTGTGCTCACACATATTTCTTGGCAGTAAAAGAATATTACATTGCACCAGCTGTGCAGAACAGAATTTGGAGTCTTGTTCCGGGTCAGTTCAAGTGTGTCTGTAACAACATTTGAGTCTGGCATATGATGAGGGATATTAAACCTTATTATATATTTTCTACAGACTTGGAGAGGGTCATTGTGTTTGGGTTTTTTTGTTTGTTTGTGGGTTGGTTTTTGTTGTTTGGGGTTTTTTTTTTAAATTTTCAATCTGTGCCCTCATTTAGGAAACAGGAAAACTTCAGAAATAAATCCGTGATTTACAGCTCTCTTGCAGATGAAGTGCATGAAAAAATACAATGATCACCTATTCCATCGAACTAATTTTATATAGCTGATTTTAATACTATAGAGCTTGGTTTCATATTCTTGCAAATACATAATAATGTTTAGATAAAAGTGGTAAGTTTGATAAATAGGGGTAGTTTGAATTCTTTAGTGCTAATTTCATTCACAGGGAGAACAAATATCGTCCGATTTTACGGCACTGCTTAACATTCCATCCTTTCCATCAGGAAACACTTTCAGTGCTATGTGGATATTGTTATAATATGATTGATAATTTTAAGGGTCTTTTGAAACCAAATCCAGAAACATTTTCCACATACATCTCTTTTGGACATTGCCCTCAGGCCGACTGATTCCCACCCAGACAGATCTTTCTTTCTTGAATCAGAAGGGAACTGGATGTACAAAATATGATTTATTTACCTCATACTTGTTTGGGATTGCATCCAGAGGGACCTGGACAAGCTCCAGAAGCGGCCCCTGGGAATCTCCCGAGGTTTAACAAAGCCCAGCGCTGGGGCTGCCCCCGGGTCAGGGCATCCCCTGGGATCCATCCAGGCTGGGCTGAGCAGAGGGAGCAGCCCTGGGAGAGGCCCTGGGGGAGCCGTGGGGCAGAGCTGGCCCTGCCCCGGCCGCGTGCGCTGGGACCCCAAACCCCCCTGCCCTGGGCTGAGCCCCAGCGGGGGCAGCAGGGGAGGGGGGATTCTGCCCCTCTGCCCCCTCAGCTGAGACCCCACCTGCAGAGCTGCCCCAGCCCTGGGCCAGCACAGGAAGGACCTGGAGCTGCTGCAGAGAGCCCAGAGCAGGCACCAGCATGAGCAGAGGGATGGAGCAGCTCTGCTGGCAGGAAAGGCTGGCAGAGCTGGGATTGTTCAGCCTGGAGAGGAGAAGCTCTGGGGTGAGCTCAGCGTGGCCTTGCAGGGCCTGAAGGAGCTGCAGGAAAGCTGGAGAGAGACAATTG